>NTPY01000024.1:1462183-1481857 GCA_002922825.1 Brachionus calyciflorus
TTCCACATTATAAACTTTTAAATTTATTGCACTCTAGGAGTGCAATAAATTAAAAGTTTTCGTTTGAAATACCTTAAAAACTTTAGTAGAATAGTTTAGTTCTCCGTTTCTTTTTGCTTTTATAAGTATTTTAGAAAAAAAACTTATAATGATTAAATAAAATATTATACATTTTGCTAACAACAATCCGTGATAGTATAGTGGTGAGTATCCCCGCCTGTCACGCGGGAGACCGGGGTTCAATTCCCCGTCACGGAGTACTTTTTATTTATGTAAAGGTCGCATTAATTAAAAATATAAATTTCAAATTGAAGAGTCGCATAGCGTCTCTTCAATTCAAGTTGTCTTTTTCAGATTTTAAAAAAAAATAATTTTTTTGTTGATGCCCCATAGACAATTTTATCAGCAAATAAAGATATACAGTCAGACCTTAATTTTGTTTATAAAATGACGCTCATCAACATAATCCTTTAATTTTGTACTCGAATTTGTTAACCTTTGATTTTGTTAACATTTTGAACATTACCGAGGCAGTTAACAAAATCGAGGTATTAAAAATAATCAATTTAATAAAATTTTTTAAAAATACAAGTATTAAAATGAAGAAAAACAAATTTAAGATTTAATTTTTCAGTATACAGACAATCAACAAGATGACTCAGTGTGCCTTGTCTCAGTGTGCCTTTAACAAAAGACGTATTTCTCTCCAAATTTACTAATTTACTTTAGAAAGTTTTATATTGAGGTTAAGGAATTGATTAAAAGGAATCAAATTAGAGTTTTTTAAACAAAGGTCTCTTAAATGAAATTTAGTATCCTTAATTCTTAGTTGTTAAAAGTCTCTATGTTAGTATAAACGTATGTTTGAAGAGAGACTTTTTGTCCTACACTGTAAATATTTAAGGTAAAAATTTTTCCACATATATGTGTATGAAAAGTTAACCACATATATGTTTAAAAAATGAGAATTCATTTGCTCATCGGTTTTCAAATTTCCACTTTTAAGAGTAAATTTTTTCTCATAAATGGGGTTAACTTATTATACACATATATGTAGAAAAATTTCCACCTTAAATATTTACAGTGTAGATTCAACGTATTAATTGCTTCATTTTCATATAAACGAAAGAGTACTTTGCTTTTAACAAGCTCTATATTTCTATTCCAAATAAATAAAGTAACTGCTGGATTTTAAAAGTTGCCTATTAAGTTTTTTTATAAATTGAGCTGGCTTTTTTTACAGCTGACTTTTTAGACTAAACGTTTTAGAACCGTCCAATTTTTGTTGGAACAATTTTATCAAACATATAGAGGACTATGTATGTCCAGATTTGGCGAATCGGATTTGAATATACATCTTCTTAAACACGGAAATACGCTATACATAATGATATTAGTCGTATCAAACTAAATAAAATTCTTCTTTACTGTAATCGGAGTTGACCAGTATGTATTTTTATTCAAAAAAAATACGATAAAATAACTCAATAAAAAATTTTATTAGAAAAAGTTTAAATTTTATTTATTGAAAATTAAAGTTAAGTATTACAATTTTACAAAAAGAAATTCTATAACTGAAAAAAAATTCATAAGACAAAAAAGACATATTTTGACTAACTTATAAGTTACAAACAGTCAAAAACTAAATTTAAATCATATTTATAAAAAAAAAGATATTGAACGAAGCACCCTAAATTAAAAAAAAAAAAAAAGAATTGAAAATTTACTGTTATTTTTATCTCTTTATATCCATACAATCATCAATTAAAAAAAATAAACTTTATTCTACAAAAAAAAAACGGTTAAATTTAAAAAAAAGAATCTAATTTTCACAAAAATGTCAAACTTTAAAATTAAAGCTCAAACTCAAACTTATTAAGATATTAGACATCCACATTTTGACTTGACTTTTTTCTTCTTTTTCTCCTCATTCTCAGGTTTATTATCGATTTTGACTTCTTCGACAGGCTTAACCTCGGCTTGAACCTTTTTTTCAGGTGTTCTTGGTTCAGGAAGACTCACGACATCGGACTTAGACTTAACAGGACTAGACTCGTTTGCATTTTTCTTTATTTCAACCTCATTCGGTTGTTGTAACTCAGTGACTGATAAACTTGCACTAGTGTTAAGACTCGTATTTTTAATAATCTCATTGATTTCACGCTCTTTTTTAGTATTCAGTTCTTTGACAAATTGATCGGCTTCTTTAGCCAAGTTTCCCTCTGGTCGAAACGGGTTGTCACTCTCACTAAAAAATAAAATTATTATAAATTTTGTTTTTTATAAAAAAAAATGATAGGCTCATTTCTAAAACTTACTCATTCAGTCTACTAGTGAGCATTTTTTATTTTTTTTTAAATTATCTTATCTTAAAAAATTTGTAAAAATGACTTAATACGATTAGGTTTAAATAACAGAAAACAGATTTTATTTTATTATAAAAAGAAACCATTTTTATTTTACTAAATATTACGGTGAATGTTAAAAACAAAAAATAAAAAGAAATGAAATTATAAAGAAGTATGACCCCGCCTAAAATTTTATCTATTTTATTTAGTTATTGGAAAGGATTAAAATTTTTATTGAGCTCATGCCAATAAAAATGACCGATTTTTAAGGAAAAAAAAAAAACACTAAGCGAAAAGTAAAGTCTAGTCAATTGTTTTATTAAAGATTGAATAAATAAATAAAATTCAATTTAATTTCAAAAAAAAATAAAACTTTAATATCGAAATAAAGTTTATTTTTATGGTAATTGAATTAAGACCTTTTTTTTTTTCTTTATTTTCGTTAGAAAAAAAAGAAAATTTTTGCTTAGTGTTTAATTGAATTTACGATGGGGGTAAATCTAGCGCGTTTTATTTTGTTTTTTATTTCTTTTTTGTTTGTTAGGCTTTAAGTTTGCCTCGAAACTTTCTAAAAATGACCCGGATTTTAGATTTAATTGAATTTAGTTTTTACTCCAAGATAAACACAAGTTAAATTGAATAAGTCAAGTGCTTAAGAATTAATTTCTAATAGATCTTGAAGCTACTTTTTTTTTTATTTTTGCTATAGATAAATCAATTATTCTTTTTTTTCTTCCCTTTAATTTCGAACCCAATATTCAATTATAAATTTTGCACAAATTTTGACAATTTATTTTAAAATATTTTTGACAAAAGCTTAAAATTTACGTATTTCTACGTAGTCTAAAAATTCAAAAACAAGGTTCCTCAATAAAAAAAGTTTATTTTAAATGAGATTAAAATTTTGATTAATTTTATTTTTCTTTTTTAAATAAGCGGTAAGTACCACTTTAATAAAAAAATATTTAAAAACATATTTTTATATCACATTCTCAATAAAGAAAAAAACACATTAAATAAAATTTTAATGTTAAATAATAAAGATAAGGAAAAGAAAAAATTTTATAGAAAATTTTTTTTTACTTAAACAATATTTGTCTAAAAAATATTAAAATTTTGATTAACCATCATTTTTAATTAAATAATCAAATTATAAAAAGAAACGAGATTTTTTCTTATCTTTAAAATTTTTATTTTATACTAATATAACATTTAACAGTTGTACTTGGGTTCTAGTAATCCTAAAATAAAGCTTTATCAAATTAACAAAAAATGCTTTTAATTTTAATACAACAACCTAACAAAAAAAAAATGGTAAATTATGTTTCTTTTCTAAATGCTGAATCAATTAGTTTAAAAAAAATTGGTTCAACATTAATAACTTTATAAAAATAATAACACATGGAATAAATCATGTTTTTTTTTCTTTAACTTAATTTGCTATTGTTCAAGTTTTTTGTTCATTGGAGCACCCCATTCCTATAAAAATAACACTTTATTTTTTAACGATTTATTTAACAACTTCCTTGTAATAAAAATTGATTTTTATTCATATAATAAGTCAAATTTCGAAAAAACATAACTTTTTAAATTTTTTAAAAGAGTTATTTGACTTCCGTCTTGTTTTTCTGACAAAAAAAAAGATCTAACAAATATAGACTTTTTTTGAATTCTAAATTAAAAATTACAATTAAATTTTTGATTGAATTAAATAAAATAATAAATATATATATCCTTATAGCTTAGATAATAGATTAAATTTAAAATGCTTTGGGTGATTTTTTTCTTTTTTGATTGTGAAGCTTATAGAATAATGTCAGAAAAAGTTCTTTTAATTTTTTTGATGTCAAGGAAGAGTATGAAAAAAACACTTGTTTGATGGCTTAAATAAAAATTTATTTAAAGAATGTCTCTTTCATCTCCATAAATTAAAATACTCTTAGAAAATTGAGAATACTCTTCCCCTTATCTTGAAGCTTTTTTCCACAAAATAAACATTTTTATAAGAAACTTTCCATAATTTTAGATTTTCATATTGAAGAAAATTTCTGAAAATTCGCTAAAGGATTCGATTTTTTATATTTACTTTAAAAATAATATACTTTTACTCTAAGACATAGTTTCTTTTATGTTTAAAAGTCGTTTGTGGTGAAAAAGTTTTTTGATTGTGTGGAAACTATAATCTCGAAAATGCTAAGCTATATTTAGAGATATACACTTACCGTAATCCCTCGAAATCATCGTAAAAATCTGAAGTTACGGTTTTGTACCCTGTTATTATACTAGTAAAATGAATTTATAAACCTTTAAGCTTCAAAAAAGTGTGTGGTCTAACTTCGATTTTTTACGGGTTTAGTCAAGAGATCACGGTAAATACTATTCTCATGCTTCTTTCAAAAAAATACGTTGTTTAATGCGATTCATACTCAATTTTATTAAGATGGTCTATAAATTTTAATTAAATACCAAAATATTTATAAATACAATACTTATAAAATATTTCTTCACGATTATAAATATTTGAATGAATTGAAAATCAATTTGAATAAATTCAAATAAGATAAAATCCTGCTGTTCAAGACATATATATTTAAAATAACTTAACCTTTTATTTATTTTTACTGGCTTTTTTTTAAAGCTTATGATATCTTGAACAATACCTAATTTAATAATACTACTACTTGTCTTAAAAATCAGAAAACGCTTAAGCAAACGAAATATTTAAAGTAGAAAAAGAAAAACAATAATAAGCTTAAAACAAGCAACAACAACAAAATTTTGAATTTTTTCATTTTAAATGATAAAGATAATTGAAAATTATTCACATTATGTTACTTTTTATAAAATACTTTTTTTTTTTCTTAACAATTTAAAATGGCTTTAAAAAATTATTATTTTTGTTGTTGTTGCCAACTGACTTAATGTAATACAAATCCCTATTTTTGAAATAAATAAAAAAAATATTGTGCTCGATTACAAAAACTAAACTAATTCATTCAAATATTGCGTAATCGACGAAACAAATTGAAATTTGATTACAAATCATTTCTAAGTTTAAATATTTATAGTTTTCTCTAAACTACCCTATGTAAGTTGGATCGGATTCGTAAATCAAACGATTATGCTTTTTTTTTGTTTCTTCTTTTGCTTAAAATGACTGCTAGTTTAAGATATTCCCTCTGGTTTTAACTTACAGCTTTTATTTATGAATAAATAACTTGATATAACTTTTATAATTCTTCTTAAAAAAAAATAAAATAAAGCTACTTATGAAATATTAGTAATTTTTAAATAAGCATGATTATTTTATGAATCCTTGAGTAAAAGCTAATAAAATGAATTTTTTTGTTTCTTTTTACCCTCTCTCGTTACATTAACATTCAAGCTCATTTATTCTTCATAACGCTACAAATAAAAAAAAATTTGACTTAAACTAGTTTTATTATGTAAAAAGATTAAATAAAACTATACTCTAACTATTAAGAGTAAAATATTGTAAAACATTAGGCATATTAAAAAGCCTTTTTATTACCAAACTTTAAATTATAAATGATTAATAGTTACTAATGATTTATGACTAAAAGATCTTAAATTTAACGAATATTACTGAGCCTAGCGCATTTTATTTTGTTTTCGGTTTATTTTACACAATGTCAGAACTAGCGGTTCAAGATAAAATACGTAATTAAACGAAATTGAACATGATCTTTAATAATAAAAGATAAACTTCAATTTTCTTCTTTATCAGTGAATAAACTAATGATAAAGGTTGTTTTAATTTTTTAAAGGATTCAAATATTTTAAAAATTTTTTCACTTTTTCTAAATTATAATTGAAAATAAAATTTCACCTTGATATTTATAAAAAAAAATTAGATTATTGAAAAATAAATTTTTTGAAAAATCACCTTTCTTCTGCTTGTTTGATGTGTAAAAAAAATTCTTGAAAATCTTTACTTTTACTGTAAAAAACAAATTTTAATAACAATTTAGATCCATTAAAATGACGTCCTTTCACAAAAAGTCTTAAGTTTTTTCCTAAATTTTACTTTAAATTATTAATTCTAGTTTTGCACAAATTTTAGAGGGGTATGTGCATTTTTCAGGTATACAAAAAAAAAGACATCAAAAATTTAAACTATTTTGAAGAACTTGAAGTTCTACAAAATACTGTGAACAAATAAAGTAACTCGGTAACCATTTTTATGACGGATTCGAGCTTATGACTGCTTGAAATTTTCGAAAATGTGTACCAAAATTACCCCTAATTTTTTCTCATCAAATTACCTCATTGAGGTAATTATGTGAGGAATAAAACGGCAAGTTATTTTAACATAATTCTCACGTGAATCATCCAAATCAGGAGCGTAGCTACATGAGGGCGAACAGGGGCCGCCGCCCCCTTAAATTTTAAATAAATCTAAGCCAAAAATTGAAATTTTATTAATTATTAAATGAACTTTTAATTAAAATTGTATTATTACAATTTTTTTAAACAAAGTCAAATAATTATTTAAACTTAATCTTGAATAATTAATTATTTTGATACTTTTTTCGAAATTCCTTTTAAAAGCTTCTTACAAAATAGGCTATTTCTCTACTTAAGCAATTACAGCCGTAGATTATCAGGAAGCTTGCATTTTTTAATAATTTTTCTGTTATTAAAAACATTTATAAAAATTTAACAATGAAGCAAATAGACTCAAATACACTTTAAATTTTTAAAGCGTAATAAATTTCAAATAAATCTGTAAAAAACAGTGAAAATGAGCTAAAATTCGTATTTAAGGATTTCGTCCATGCATGCGTGGCTTTTCCAATATTTCTATTGGTCAATTTTACATTTTTTACGCATTTATGTTCGAATTTTTACGCATATTTGGAGGAAATCCTAATTACACATTAAAAATTAACAGTTTAGACTTTAGACGTTTTTATTTGTCGTTACTTCTTTTTTAGGAAAAAGTTTAATTTATTTTTCCTTATAAATAAAAGTAGGGTCTATGACCCCTCCCGCCATCACCCTATTACATCTAACTGATATTTTAAAATTCGCCCCCCTAACTAAAAATGCCTCGCTACGCCCCTGATCCAAATTACTCCGTGTTTTCATCAAATTAGACAATAAATCACCATAATACGAAATTTCTAAAAAAAATTTTTTTAAGTTTCAAGATTCAAAAAAATTAGATACAGAAAAAATCTAAACGTGTCTATCTTCTTGAAAGAAACTTTATATGTTAGCAAATCCTACTTCAAACTCTTAACAAAAACTCAAAAAATTAATTTTAGTCTAGTAAAGGTACGAAAAGCTCTTAAATAAAAACGTGGGTCTTTACTTCATAAGGTTTATAGATCACGAGGAATTCAACATTACTAATAAAATTTTTTTTTCAAAATTCATTTGACAAAATCAGGGAAAGATATAATTAAGTTTTAAAACTTTATTTAAGAAAAAATTTCTATTAATCAAAATGGAACAGACAGCTGATCACAAATAAAAATATTTTTCCAAAAATTAAATAAAAATGATCCATTAAAACCGAAGTTAAACTGAAAGTAAAAAAATAAAAACAAACCAAGTTTTAAATAGTAAATCTAGTCATTTATGTATTGCATATTAATTATTAAAACTCTATCAAAACTTTTGGCATTTTTTTCTTTTGCTGACAAAAATTTTTGGACTTAATTTCAAAATTTTTTCATTCGCTTTTTTTCAATGAATATATGATGATATTTTAATTAACATCAAAATTGATGGGTATCATTATTAGCTAAATCAACAATAAAATATAATCTAGCTCAAATTATCGTCACAAAATTTACCAAAATTAAAATAATAACCAATTCTAAATATTTTATAAAAAAAAATTATTTAAAGCTTAAAGGCACTAATTACCATTAAATAATTAAATTTTAATTAAGGAAGTTCAATTTAGTTTAAATAAAAAAAAATTTTTTAATAAAAAATTATATAATATTACTTGAATTTTTTGGTTGTTAAAAAATAATGCAAAATTAGAATTATAAAAATAGTGTGAAGTGAAATACGAAACCCTTTTTTTTTCTTCTTCTTATTTTGACGGAATTTATTTCGACAACAACAACAACAAAAACCCATAATTGAAATTTGATTCCGAGCTAACTGAAGCATTTTCTGCTTGTAGTTATCTGATAAAATTAATCTTAATTTTTTCATCAGAAGATAAGTGACAAGAAATGAAAAATTTGCATAATTCGTTATGTAAATAAGCTTAATCAATAAAAAAATAAATAAGATTGGAAAAAAAAAATATTTAATCCGAGTAAACACGAGGTTTTCTAGGCATTAGTCGAAGCAATAGTTATAAAGAAAAGACATCATAATTTCTTATCTTTTCATGAATTTAATTAGATTTTCAAATCAATCTTAGCTTGGGATAGATATTAATAAAAAGACACCGAAACAGAATTCAAGTGGAAAAATTATGATTTAAATTAATTTTTACTATTTTGACTTAAATATATTTTATTAATAAAAATAAAAACGACATGGCTAAACATAATAAAGACGTCATTTGCTCTCTTTTTGAATTTTTTTTTTAAATTACAAATCAATAATTTTTGATTTATATAAAAAAAAAACAATGCTCAGGTTAATACAAGTAAAAAAGAAATTCTTCTAAATCCTTAAACACGACTAAAAATGAGTGATCTTGCTTCTAAGAGTTTAACTTTAATGATTTGGATGAAATAGAAAAAAAATTTTTTTAAAATAATTTATGTAATTTCATAAAATTTATCGATCTTATTTGCATCTTAAATATATTAAAAAAAATAAGCACTCCGTTTATAATTTAATTCTCTATATCTTTGCCTGATGCTGCTTCTTAAATATGATACTTTTCAGATTCATCTTCAATGCTTTTAAAAGCTTTAAGATTTACAAACATAATTAGAAAGAAAAAAAATTCGATATTAGGGTGAATAAGAGTAAAAAAATTGATTTTATTAAATTGATCTCTCCTAATAAACATTTTAGTACGTAATTTCCTTAAAATTTAAATTTTTATGATGAAAAAATAGACTTAAAATCATATTCTAATTATTCAGTATACCAAATATAAACACCTAAAACACTTTAAAAAATGTAAAGAAATGTCGCTTATTAATTCAACATTTCGAGTTGTACCATATTCATTTAATCCCTCATATTTTTTTTCAAAGGTAAATGTGCCATTTAAAAAGGAAATTCAAAAATTAAAACGGCATCAAACAGAAAAAATGGATATTTTTAATAATCTTGAATAAAAATAAAATTAAAAACGAGTACCGTAAACGCTTGCGCATTACTTCAGGAATAAATCAAAATATTCAGGTTTATTCCACTGGAAAACTTCCCATCGACACCATGTTAAAAAATTATTTTTAATTTTTTAGGAAAAAAACAAAAATTTTTGTTTTACCCGGTACTAAAACTCAGTTTTGATATTTTTTCCTGGATTAATTATAAAATTTTCATATGGAATTAAACCAAATAGAATTTTTTTTTAAACTTTTCAATTTTTTTCCAGTTTTTATCAAAAAAAAAATAAAAAATTTTATAATTAATCCAGGAAAAAAAATCAAAACTGAGTTTTAGTCCCGGGTAAAATCAAAAATTTTTGTTTTTTTTCCTAAAAAATTAAAAATAATTTTTTAACATGGTGTCGATGGGAAGTTTTCCAGTGGAATAAACCTGAATATTTTGATTTATTCCTGAAGTAATGCGCAAGCGTTTACGGTAGTTATTTTTAAAATTTAAAGAATTTCGCGCATGTTTCATGTTTTTTTTAAGGGATTGGACATCTAAAAAATAAGGTTACGGAAAAGAATTTTTTCTAGTTTAAGAAAATATATTATTCAATATGAGTCATGGGGATTCCCACGGACTAGAATACTGAAAAATAGGCATTTTTTTGCTTTTTTACCGAATTTTTTCCGCTTTAATTTTTTTTTTCGACAAAATAACTTAATTTACTGATAGGGATTTTTATACTCCTTCAGAAAATGTGTAATTCTAAAATATAAAATGTTGATATTTTTGCTTTTGAATAATACATACTTTAGAAAATTTCAGAAACTTTGAATCCCTTTAGTCAAAAAAAATTTTTTTGAATTCTAACTATTCTTCGCGATGGAAAGTATTACGATAATTTTCTTTTTGTTTAAAAAAAAATTCATATAGTTTTTTGTTAGAATCGATTTTTTAAAATTGAACCTTTTGATTAAAAATTCTTTTTGAGTACAAAACTGAGAAAATTGAAGTTTCATTTTGTGGAGGATGTTTATCTTGAGATTTTCAGCTAAATATTCATAAAAATGGAATCGAAAGATTGCCGATACTATTTCTTTATCTTTTATCGATTTAATTTGAATCGTTTTATAAATTCTACAATTATAGATTAGAGTTAACAAAAATTGCAGTAAAATTTGAGTATGGTTTACTGTTCAACCTTTAACAAAAGTATTTACTAATTAGAAAAATCTAGCCATTATTAAATGTCTTAAAAATATTTTTGTAGAAAAAAAAAACACAAATTTTTATTATTTTTGTTGTTGTTGTTGAGAGTGTAACTAAAAATCTTAAGAAAAGATTATAAGAAAAAAATTTCGGAACCTATCAAAAAATGCTCACTTTTTAAAGATTAGTAATATAAATTTGTTAAATGGTAAAAATAAATGAAGAATACGTACAATATGGTATAATCACTCATATTTGTTTTCAATTGAGAATATTGATTTGTTAAAATACTTGATATTGATGGCATTGTATTCGAATAGGAAATTAATGGCTTAGTTAATTTTGTTAATCGTTGATGTTGATTTATTGGTAATTTTGACGTGTATTTATTAGTTCTATTATGATCATTCACTGGTAAGGAATTCAATTTAGTTGTGTATTTATTACTACTACTACTAATATAGGTTAATTTTGTTTTATCTAAAGCTTCGTTTGATATGAACTGAACCCTTCAATAAAATTTTAAAAAAATTAATAAAATAATTCTATTAATAATGTTTTAATTATTTATTTAAAAAAAAATACCCGGGAAGATTTATTTTTTTATACATTTTTTTATAAACAAATGGTTTAAATACAGTGCTGCTATAATACGATTAATTCATCATATTTTACGTAAAAAACGGTAATCTAAAAATCTTAATTTTTGGTAAAATATCGGTATTTATGGTAAATTACTGATAATATACGTAAAATTTGGTAAAAAAAAAATTTGGAAAAATATGTTGAAAATAATTTTTTACAAAAAAAAAAACTCTTGAGATTTCTGAAAAATTCAATCTCTTTTTTCTAAAAAAAATTAATCATGTTCCGCCTAAAAATTATTTTCAACATATTTTTCTCCAAATTTTTTTTTCCCAAAAATAATTTTTCGGAAATATTTTTTTTATCAAATTTTACGTATATTATCAGTAATTTACCATAAATACTGATATTTTACCAAAAATTACTTCATAGCAGCACTTTATTGTAAATAAAAAGTCAATTAGTTTTTCAATTTTTATTTTAAATTTTTAATTTTTTAATTAGAAAAAATGGCTAAATAGAAATTAAGATTTTCGGATCATGTCGAATTTGTGATCTTTTTGTTCACCAAATTCTTGGTCACCTAATTCGTGCACAAAAATTCAATTTTGATGTTCAAAAAAACTTTCTGATCACAAAAAAAATTTAATAAAGTTTGATTAAACTTTATGGTCCTAAAAAGCATATATCGGGTTGTGATATATATATTAGTTCAATTGAGAATGTTATTTTTATAATCACAAAGTCCAGTTTTGGAATAAATGAACACCCGCGTTTAGCCTAAATTTACAAGGCAATTTTTTTTTTCTAAACACAATTTGACTTTGAAGTATTTTTAATATATTGTAAATTTTTAAATTAAATAGTTTCATTGAAAATATTTAGAAACAAAACTATAGTAAAAATGTAACAGACGCTTCGTAAAACTCCGTCAGATAAAGCCAAATTTTAATAATTCTAAGAAAAAGAAAAAAGTTGCTTTAACTTAATAAACTTGTGAAGTGAAACGTCTTTTAGTTTCTTATTAAATGTTTCTTACAATAAACACTAAACTTTAGTATCACTGCGCTAGCCCACAAACTCATTTTATACAAGTTGAATGTTATTTTTGAAAGAAAATTTTCAACCATTGGTACCGTATTTATCAAATAGAAGCGATTCACATAGAATTTGTTTTCTTAGAAAATTTTTTTTGTTGAAATAATACCAATTATATTATTAAAATGTATTAAAGGTATTAAAAATTTCAATTTGTCTAAAGAAATTTTAATTTTAATTTTTTTTTAAATGATTTTAAAAAAAATTTTAGAAAAAAATGGCTAAATAATAAAATTAATCATGTTCTAAATTTATTTTTTTTATAAAGAGAAAACACAAAATTTTTATCTCATGTAGCTGTATTTTCTAATTTAAGTATATTACGTTGTTACGGTGGTAAAGTTATCTGAATTAATGTGAAACTGACTGGATCGCTTGATGAGATTTAAGAAGCTCGTGGGTTCGATCCTTGGTGGTTGTTACATTTTTCTAGACAACTCTTAAATATTGTTTAATTGAAATTTGCAGCATTTCAAAAAGATGGACTAAAGAATTTTAATTTAAAATATCAAATTACCTTTTTTTTAATTTTTGAGTTTTATTTGAATTGTTAGAACTGATCGATGAATTAATTGTACTTGATGTTATATTAATAGAGCTACTGTTGTTTAGACCACATGATGAACTACTTGAATCTTCTAGATTAATTAATACTTGATCAAGACCATTCCCATCAAAGCTATCATTATTTATACTTGAATCTTTTTCGATTAAAACCCTATTTTCACAGTCCTCTATATAATTATCATCTAATTGTCGTTTAGGCGTTAAAAAAACGTCATTATTTAAGGCCGCCGTATTTGTTATTGTACAAAACGGGGTCCTTTGACCAACTTGTTTTCTTACCATTTAAAATTAATAATTAGAAAAAATTCAAATCTAAAATAAAAAAATTTCAACTTAAATAAAATTGAAAAACTTTCGGAAAAAAAGTCTCTCTTCGAAGCAAATACCAAGTATTAATATTTTTAAACCAAAATCAATAGACAATTAAATCACTGCTAAATATTATAAAATAACTCTGTTTTACATAAAAATTATGCAACATGTCATTTTATGAAATTAAACAAAAATTTAAAAGAAATAAAAATTTTTTTTTAATCCATTTAATATCAAGCGCCTTGAATTATATAAAAGAGAAATGTATTTTTATTATTATTTTCTGGAAAATAATAATAAAACTATGCTGATGCCTTGAAGCATTCAATTTGTTTTAACAAATTTCTTTTATAGACTTATATTTTAGATAAATCATTATCATTTTAGTTTAGTTTGCGCTCTTGAACGTGTTGATACTAAATTAGGTTTCTTATAAATTTGAATAATGCCTAATTAAAAAGAATTTGTTCCTTTTATTCTTTATTCATTTTCAATTTTATTATGCTGACATAAAAGTTTTTTTTTCTCTTTATTTTTTGTGATGTATAGCTATAATCTTTAAGATTTGTATCCTTAAGCCAAATCTTCTTTTCCTTTTCTATTGTTTTTCAAAAATATTTATAGTTAAAAATAACTCAGTTGTTTTTTTTGTGTTGTTTTTTAATCTTTCTCAATTTCAAATCCGTTTATTTAAAATAAAAAAAAAAATCTAACATCAAGACATTCTACAAGACTTTAGGAGCCCAATTTTATTTAATTAAAGCAATATTACAAATCCTACTTTTATTTGATTTTTGAATTAAAATTTTTGAAATAATGTATCGATTGAAATGTTTTTCAAATGAATGATTCTCGGCACAAGCTTAATTAAAATATTTAATTAAGTTAAATCTTGATAAAAAATTTTGATTTTTGACCCGTGTCAAACTCATGAAAAACTTGTTATCTATTAATTTCTTTAAATTCCGAAGAATTCAACTCCTCTAGGGTATCAAAATTGGTTTTATTTTTGCCGTAACAAATTATGGTCTGATAAATAATTAGTCTATATAATCGACTCGATTTAATCAAGATTTGTCGGGACATTTATTTGTCCTTTATAAATTTTGAATTAAGTACAAGGAGATTAAAGCCAACTCAACTCCATAAAGCATTTGACAAATTTCTTAATACTTAAATAAATAAACAAAAAATTAAAATTGGAAAAAATATTTTTTTTTCTAATTGAAATTTAAAATTTATTTCAACAAAAAAAAGATCTTAAGTAATGTTACCTCGCTTTATGAGATTACATTTATCTCTATTAAATTCTAATGATATTATAATTCTTGTAATTAGATTGCTGAATAACGATATCTTCCACTAAATGGTATGATTTTAAAATCTTCAACATCAAATGAAATATTATCTTATGCTTAGTAGCTTATTCACAGTTAAACTAAAAAAAGAATTTATTTTTAAAAAAATTTTAATGTAGAAAATTAGAAAGAAAGAATTAATTTTTCATTTTGTTGTAAAAAAGCGACAGTAGTTTAAGTGATTTGTCAATAATTGTCTAGCGACTAGCGAAATCACCAATTACTACTGCATTGCTCCCGAATTAACGTCGTACGCGTACCCGTACCTTACTCAGACCGTACCCCTACTCGTACCCGTATTATAAAAAAAAATTTTTTTTAAATATTTTTAAGTGATATTTTGTTTAAAAAAAAAATTTTTTTTATTACAGGTACGGGTAGAGTACGGCCACAAAATTTTTTTCTAAATCAAATTATCACTAGAAAAAATTTAAATAAAAAAATTTTTTAGTAGGGGTGCGGTTCGATACGGTACGTGTACGCGTACGACGTTAATCCGGGAGCAATGCAGTAATTAATAGTTCTCAAAGTTTAACTGAATGAAGTGTAAGAAAATATTTACTTCAAAAGAGTAAGTCTAAATAAGGAATTAGTCCAGAAGAGGATAAAAGTGGCAATGAATTTATTTAGAAACCGCAAAAATTTTCTATTCCGATTAGAAAATTAAGCGATAAGCTACTCTATTTTATTTAAAACTTTAAACAAAAATGAATTTAATAAAAATTGACTAATTAATAGAAATTTAGGATAAATAAAACTTTTTTAAAAACAAAAAACTTGAGCAATTCAAGTTTCACTTGTATTCTGGGCGAGAAAAAAAAATAATTAAACCTATTTTAAAGAAATTAAGAAAAGAAAAGACTCAAATGAGTCTATATGCTTTTTTTTAATTTTGTTTTTTTAGAAAAATAAAATTAATTTAATAAACCTAAAATAAATAAACTTGAAAATAAGAAAAAAATAATTCTCAAAAATGAACCCTAAGCTAAATATAAGACGTATTCTTCTATACCCTAAAAATAGCCATTTTAATTATAAACAAAACAATTATTGATGCTTATGATAAAGGGCTTTTGAACAAAGATTATCAATGGTATACTAAATTTTATTGTTTTAGTAGCTAAAAAATACAAATAGGCTCTAGATACTTTAGTCTCTCTTTCTAAAATTGTGTTTGTTATTTTTGACATTTAGTACACATTGCTTCATTCATTTGCTTACATCTGCATGTAATACCAATAACAACAACAACAACAAATCTGAATACTATCTGGTATTCGAGTCAAATATTTAAAATAAATTATTTCAACTTGTTTCTTAATTTAATAAATAAATTATTGAATTATCTAATCTGAATAAAAAGGCTTTAAGAATAACAGTTTGATAAAAGCTTTTAGATCAGTTAATAAAAGGACCCTAGTGAGCGTTGAATTTTTGCTTGAATGATTTAAATAAAAAGGCGTCTATTCAAATTCTTTATTTAGAAATGGTAAACATATGTTTTTCTTTTTTTTTAAAATAACTCCCTAAGGAAATTATTTAAAGTTACGTAAACGCTTTTATTTTTAAATCTTAATGATTAATTATAATGGTAATTATCGCTTTAGAGTCGGATCATATAAACTAACTTATAATTTATTACATAATAATAATTTAAATGATTTGAGAAAATTATTTAATTATCTCTTATGATCGATTTACCGAAATAGAAAAAAAATTTAAATTTTTTAAATTTTTTATGTTACTCATGTATGAATTAACCAAACTTGACTCTTACGGATGAGGTTGAAGAAAACATATAAAAAGTGAAAATCAAAAATGAGCACATAAAATTTAAAAATTCATCGATTATTTTTAAAAAAAGAAAAAAAACATAAAATAAAAAAATCTTTTCATTTTTATTAGAAAAAGTTTTATGTTTTACTGACTGAAATTAAAAAACAAATTTTTAATTTTAAAAAATTAATATTTATGTTTTAATTCCCATTTTGACACTTCACAAAAAAGATATGTTTTTCTCCTAGAATATATGTTTTTCTTACTTTTTTTATGTTTTTTTCAACCTTATCCGACTCTTACAGGCGTATTCTGTTAATAAGGTACAAATAAAATAAAAATTTATATTTGAAAGACATGTTTTACTTGCCTTTGAATTTTCGCACCAAAAATTTCGTGTTACTCTAAATTCGTTATAAAAAATTAGTTATGAAATTTCACTTTAATAAAAATTTAATACCTTGCTCAAATTTCACAGATAAAGCTCACGAAATAATTGGGTTTTTTGGTCAAATTTTTTGATTCTGTCGCTTATGAACCTTTTTACATAATTTTAATTTTTAGGGTAAAAGGCTCATATTGCAATTGTTTTTTGTTAAAACTCAATTTTAATTTTGGTGAAAAAAGAAAGGTATTCTAAAAATGAAAAATGATTTTTCTTTTAGAGTCCCTTGTTACCGAATTTTTAATAAAATTTAGTAGCAAAAAAAACTTCTGATTCTAATGAAACCATATTGTAAACACAAGGTGTTGGTTTAAAATATGTTTAATTACTTTATTTCTTATAAATGTAAATATAACAAAAAAATTAACATCGTAAAATGTTAAATCCTACCAACTTTATTGTTAAAAATATCTGAGATTTTTCTCTTATCATTAGAATTTGTTATAATACGATACCAAAGATCTAGAACTTAGTCTAAAAATACTTATATACTGATAACAACATTTGTCGAATGTTAGTTTAATTTTTTTTAATATCATAAAGACTTGTGTAAAAAAATAAAAGCTTTAGTTTGTTGTTTAGATTAAATCTAATAATTCCTATTATCAATATTTAAAGCTTTATTTAAAATAAGAAAATTCCATAAGAAAATGTCGATTTTGGTCTTAATACTTTCAAAATTTTAAATTAAAAATAAAAGCCCGACTAGAAACAAATGAGCCAATATTGGTTTTGCCAATTGTATCAGATTGTATTAAATTTTTATCATATAATTTAGAAATGAACGTGACGGCTACTTGTTCCTCGAAACTAAATGAATTCTTTTATGGTAAAACGAGATAAATAATTTTGCCTTAGAAATATTACTACTTTACATTATACAAGCTATCATATTTATAAATTTTTCTTTTTTCAAATTAAAAAATATAAAATTAAATTTAAGCTATTGAATTACGGTTTTTATAAATTGTTCCAGTGCTAAGTAATATAAACCCATGATTTAATTCAACTTTTCCCTCGACGAAATAACTCATTTAAAAGATAATTTCTTATTTTTAAATAAACAATAATCGATTATTTATTAAAATGAGTAAATATTTTGATAAAAAGGTATTTTTAAACTCGGATTTTTCTAGCGGACCCCTACAATTATGCAATTTCTCTATGGGTGATCACAACCTTTTGATAATTATAAAAAAAAATTCGAAAAAAAAGAGAAAAAATAAAAACAAATTTTTAGACTATTTATATTTTAGTAAAAAAAAAAGGTTAATTTACTAAAATCTATGATTAGAACTTGCCAAATACCTTTAGTTGCTTTCTTTTTTTAATTAATTTAGGAAGGTTTTATTTAATGTCAAATAAAACACCCAACGAAATAGGAAAAAAATGTCTACACAAGCTAATTTTTATATGATGTTGGTTCATACTTATCATGTCAAAATTTCAAAAACAACTAATAATTAGAAAATAAGAAAATTTAAAGATAAAGTAACAAGCTTTCTTTTTTTTTTCATCAAGTCAAAATTTTTCTTATCTTAATGAATCACTATAAAAATCTACAAATTTTAATTAGTATTTTAAATACATACATTTGTAAACATTCGATATTTATAATCAATCATTTAAATAGAATTGAAATTTTAAACTTTAAATTATTTTCTAGTGGTCTGTCTGTTTCTCTATTTCTCTAGATTATTATAAAACCAAATTGATTTATTATTGATATAGATTTTATATAGATAGATTTATTTATTTATTTTGAATTAATGTTCTCCAAATTTTATTGAAAACTTGAAAAGAGAGTCAAATTAAAATTTTTGGTTAAAATTCCCAAAATGATAAATCCTAAAAACTATTTATTCTAGAAAAAAATAATGTTGTTATTAAATTTTTAGTCGAAAGTGTCTACCTCAAAATGAGTAGTTTGAGTTCAAATTTTTCATATTTATGGAGAGTAATCAGATTTCGAAATTACCGAAAATAAAACAAGGGTTTATGAATTGCTGAACCTAACTTAAATGAAAATGTAATTTTCTTGACAACTGCAGAAGTTCGTCGAGGATTTTGAGACCTTTCAGAGAAAGCCATTTTAAACTTTTTTATAGACAAATATTTAAAAAAACTTTTCAACATAAAAATTACAAGTTTCAAACTTGACTGAATTTTACTGAAAAAAAAACAACAAAATGACTGTGGTCACCTAAAATTATTTAAGGAATCGATTTTTTTTCTTGAAAAATAGCTTCAAAAGATGACCAGGTTTACTAACGACAGAAAACAATGCTTTCGAAAATATAAAGGTAAAACATGAAAAAAGAATTTTTTGGAGCTTAAAATTGGAGAAAAATTAGTTATTATTCTTAAATTTTTTTATAATATTCATATTTTTTTAATTGAATAACCTAGTAAAATTCGAGATTCATTTATTTTTTTAAATCTCCTTGAAATATAATCTCATAAACACCTTTCTTATGTAGTATCATTATCTCTTGTTTTTTTCTCAAACAAAAAAAACACTAATCTGAGCTTTGGTAATAACGTATTGTCTTGATTTTTAGGACATGAACACCGAATTTCCCCCAAAGTTCAGAGGTAAAATTTTTTAAAAATGCCTGCCCAATCAACCATGAAATCGTAAAAAATTCGATAATTTACGTAAAATTTCAAAAATATCGATAATTTTACGATTTTAAAGCGCCGA
>NTPY01000024.1:1481948-1500764 GCA_002922825.1 Brachionus calyciflorus
TTGCATTTTTTTGAATAAATTTGCAAACCAAAATTTAACAATAAAATGATTTACTGCAATCCATCGTAATACCTTGGACTGCGATCGATTTCGTTAAAATTTAAAATTTCGAATTTAAATTCTGCATCTACCACGTAAAACGCGTTATTTTAAAAGAAAAATGCGGAATTTACAATGAAATTTTCAGAAACTATTTTGTTGTTAAAAATCAAAATTTTTACATTAAATGCAGGAATAAACATGAAAAATTTATTACACTTTTTTATAATTCTTTTCAGAATTTAATTTTTTATTAAAAATTTTGTAATTAAAACTCAAAATAAAAAAAAATATTTTTATTTTTAAAATCTCAGTCTTAAACTGTTTAATTTATTTTATTAAATTTTTTAACTTTTCATGTTTCTTCAACCTTATCACGAATAAGAGGTATACACGTACCATACCGACCTGGTACCGTAATCAGAATTTATTTGACAGTTGTAATCACACCTTACCCAAGAAAAAATTTAAAAAGTATTTTTTAAATTAATAAATGTACGTCTTTTGTTAGATACTTAAGAAAATGTCATCAATACTGAGTTCTTCTATATTGTGACATTTTCTTGTAATCAAAACAATCTGTTAGTTTTAAATTCAATCTGAATTATTTTATCAAATTAGATTTCAGCTATCAACTTTCTAAGGTTTCTAAATAAAATTATAAAATTGATAATTTTAATCCTCAGTAAATCGTATATTTTGATTAAATGACTATTCCGAAGTTCTTCTATGTAAAATACCTTTAATTTTAAAGCAGTAATAGACTAAACAACTCTAATCGGGAAAACATGTTTGGAATGGATCTTAGCCCATTCCAAACAGCCCGGGAGACACTCCCAAACGATTTTTTAAATAAATAAATTAATAAATAAATAATAGACAAAATAGTATAAAACCATCATACAATATATACATTCTTGAAATATTTAAAAATTTAAAAAGATTATTTTTTGAATTGAAAACCCTATTATCAAATCTGAAAAAAATTCAGCTTAAGTAAGTTCAAATTACCTAATTGAACTATGATAGCTTAGGAAAGTGTCTGCTTTGTAGTCGATTTCTGATTCAATTAAATTCGTAGAAAGTAATACTTTTGAATTAAGAATTGCTTTCTAGCGATTCAAGTTTAATTCAATAAATTTAAATAAAAAAATCAAGGTTCCAATTTAGAAAAAGAAGCCTTGAAAAACAATTGAAATTGAAAACGGATTAGAATTCAATAGGCTCAATATTGAAAAAAAAAACTTGAAAAATATCAAACTAAACATTTTTTTTTAAATAGCTAAGAAAATTTTTTTTTATTAAAAGCAACCAAACAAAAACAAAAACTGTTTTTAAGTAAATAAATAGGAAAATTCTATTATTTTTAATTTGAATTTATATTTACTTTTAAATCTTGAGCTTATTCCTAGCAAGGAAAAAATATTTAAATTGCAAAGACCTCGAGGACAAATAGAAATAAACGGAAATTTTAATTTTTTTTTGACGCTCATTTCTTGAGATATTATTTTATTAATTTTTTTAAGAATGTTGACTTTAATTTTTTTATTTTGAATTTAAAAAAAAATAATGCGAGTTTGATGTATAACAAATATGACATGATGTTATTGATTTTAAAATCTTCATTTGAAAAACTTTAGAAATGTATAATTATCCTTAAATATGAAAATAACCTAATAAAACCGGAAAGATAATGCAAAGAGTAATTTATTTTAACGATAACGACTTTAATTAGCATATTAAACCAACGAAAATTTATTGATAAGTGTTTATCTTTGGTCGAGTTTTACAAATAAATTCATATCTAGTAGTTCAAAAATGTTGATGTGCCGATGCAAAAACTATAATTTAGAATTTAAACAAAATATAAATTTGAAAAAAAAATCAAACCCAAAAGGTGCTAAGCAAATAAAAGGTAGAAAATAGGAAATTCTTTAAGACATTTAAATTTAACTGAAAACTTTTTTTTCATCTCATTTTAAAGAATTGTTAATATTCTTGTTGAAATTTGGTTGAATTTATCGACATGAAAATCTGATTAAAATTTATTGATCATTAAACTTAAACCCAAATATTTTTTTCTTATATTAAGCTACTATCGATGTAAATAATTTTAAAATTATTAGAATTGAATTTATAAACCTTTTAAATTGAACAAAAGAGAAATGCTTCTTAAGGAGTTACTTAATCATTCGATTAAAATAAAGTTGTTTTTTTTCTTTAAAAATTATGCCAAACTTTATTTATAGAAATTACTTAACACTCGTAAGCTTCTGGCACATGGAATAAAATATGTTTATTTTGAGCTAAATTTTTGCAAAAATAAGCTTTAAAATAAGAAAAAATAAATAAATAAATATCAAACTTTATTTTAATTAAACTAGTCAATGAAAAATGTTTATTTTCAAAATTTCAACCATCGTTGAATGGGTGAGTGAATAGTTAATATTTTGAGAAATTCGGATCATTTAGGATAAATCGTATATTTCAAAATTTGATGATTAAAATTGTTGTTTTTTTTTTAAAAAGATATCAATTGAAAAAAATTGAAATTTTTATTTATTATCCGATTAAGGGCTGTATTATGTCAAATGTAACAAAAATAAATCAAAACTAATCGTGCCATTTTTTTTAGTTGTAATTTAAAATGACATTTTTTACAAAGCCAACAACAAGAAAACAATCTAAACTTATTTAAAAAGGTTTTATTTTGAATATTCAAAAATAAGATTTAACAAGGTAAAATAAAGTAGGAACAATATTTTAATACAAGGATAATTATTTCTTGCTCGAATTCTTGCCGATGAATGAATCTTAAAATTTTTTTATTCATTAATTAGGCCTTATTTATTATTTTCAATTAGTAATTACTTTTTTTTTCAATTTTAAATATTCAAGTATTGAACAAAAGTTGCCAAGTGCCTAAGAAATATTAAAGCTTAGCCTTAAATTATTAGTTACAAACTTAAATATTAGCAAAAAGTACTAGAAAAGATAAATATTTAATAATAACTTACAAATAAACTAAAAAAAAAAACTTTCTCGCTATTTTGAACCGAAAACAACAACAACAAAATTTTTTTTAATTTTTCTTAAAGATTTAAATTATTTTTTTAAAAGCGTATTATTTCGAAATTCTATATCTAGAATGCGCCGGAGCTTAAACGCTCAACAAAAAAAAACAAAACAAAACAAAAAAAGTCAAATAACCTATAAAAAAAAATAAAATATTGAATAAAATGACCAAAACTAGAATTTGAAAATAGCAACTTGAAAATTAAAATCTTGTTTTTTTTTTTTTAAAGTTATGCTGCTAATTTTTTTACGTAAGGTATTATATATTTTTCAACAAATAAACTATTTAAAGATAGATTTCTACTTAAAACGTTTAGATATGATAGACTTTCTAATGTTCAGTGGTTTATGCTTCACTGGTTTTAAGGCTATTCGTTAAAATTTGATTTATGAAGAGATTAATACTAATTTATTAAGCTAATAACTTTGGGTTGTGGCTATTTAGAATTATCTAGCTCATTAGTTTGCTTTCAAATGAAATATAGAGATTATTATTGACATAGGCTATTCCTAAATTGTCACACACGCATTTGTAACTTATATCCAAATAGAAAATATCAAATATTATTGACTAACTTGTGACAATTTTTATCTATAATATGCTTCCTTTGAACATGAAAATAGTCAAAAAATAAATTTTTAAACGAGTTTTTGATTGTAAAAATATTCAGAAATATAAACAGGAAATTACTCTTGTTTGTCGTATCACTTTCTTTTAAAAGGCTTTAAGAAGCAATAACAAAATAAAAATTAAATTTGAAATTAATTTAAAAGAAAAAACTTTTGAAAAAAAAAAGTGATATTATGCAATAATTAATTAGTTTATTGATTCGGTTATATTCGGATGGTGAAACAATTAAAATTTAATTTTAGGAAAATTTAATTATTGTTTAATTATAAAAAATATGATCATTTTTAATTTTTGGGTTGAGTGACAAAGTTTGCTTAATAAAAAAATAATAATTAAGAACAAAAATTCTTCGCAAAAGTGCCACTGATGAGTTAAACTTCTGGTCTATTTTCGTTTAGAGAGATCTTTAAAAAATTTAAAGGCATAAGATTCAAATGAAAATACTTTTTTTTTAAAATTAATAAAAAAAATTAATTTTTTTAAATTTTACTAAACACACTATTTTTGTTGTGAAATTTTATTTGAAAAATAATCTACCTTTGATAAAAACAAAATTGATCTTAACAATTTCCTTTTAAAAGAAAACTATTTAACTTTTTTATCTAATCATTTTAAATAACAAAATATGAATTCATAATTCATTTTAAATTTGATAAAATAATTTTGACACTTCGATGGAAAATCAAAATTACTTGGTTAGAATTTTCTTAAGGGAACCATTTTTATAATCCTTGTGTTAATGTTAAAAAATTGAAGAATTTTTAATCCAATACAGCTTTAGGATAATTCTCAATCTTAAGAGAAAACTGGCGAAATTCGAATAGAAGAAATCCTTTGTAGATCTCAGCTGCTTGCACTTGCGAGGAAATACGGTACAAACAAGAGAAAGTGATGGTTACCAAAAGGAGGCTAATGCTTGAATTATTTAGTCTTAAGCAAAATCAAAAAATGGTTAGTTTGAGACGGAGATATTTTCCCATAAAAAAACACTGAAAAATCTCCGTTTAAACTGCGTAAAACAGCGTTTTTTATCAGCCTTTTTATTTTTGCGGATTATTTTGATTGGGTTTACAATTAAATTAACGAATCAAAGATATTAATATATAAATTAAAATTTTTAAAATTAAAAATTTAGAGAGATTAATGTAAAGATGTATTAAAGATTTTGTAAAATCAAATGAAAACTTCGACATAGAAGATACGATGCGCTGAAGTTGCTGTATGGCTCGAAATAAGTTTTCTTGTAATTTGGAATGTTCGTTTCTAATACACACCATTAAACATATTTAAAGAATTAAAATAATTAGATATCTTTAGTTTCGAATTACAATAACACTTTTATTTTAAAATTTTATTTAAATAACATTTTGATATTTGAAATCATATCATTAGGCCTTGAAAAATAGATAAGTTATAATTTATAAAGAAAAACACAACAAAAATACTTGACTATTTTATGTGACCGAAGATCCCCTAAAGGGAAAGAACTTTTAGACTAGGCAAATTTAAAAAAAAAATTTTTTCAATGAAAAATATAAAAAGCCAACTTTGAAATGGCCAATGCTTTTAACTGAAATTTTTGTTTTGTTGAAAAACATATTTTCTCACAAAAAAAGTAAAAAAAAACGCTTTTTTAAGCTTAAGAAAGACATTTACAAAATTTATCCTCGAGTCAATTAAACAACTTAAAAATTAGCCAAAGGAATTTTCATTTTAACAACAACAAAAAACAATTATTCGAGCTTGAATTATTTTCACAAATACAATATAAAAAAACATTAGTTTATTTACAAATAAAATAAATATCGAAGCCCTGCAGTTGGCTAATTAGATTTGTGTAAACTAATTTTAAAAATTAAAACTCAATTCTGAAAAAAAATCTAAAAGACTTTGTAAAATAACCCTTGTGAAAAGACGCCCTACAAAAAAAATTGAATAGAAAAGTTAGTATGCCTAGAATGTAACTAGTCTAATAACTTTGAATTTATTCGATTTCATAATTATTCTTCGTACAAGTAATGAAATTATAAGCGATGAATTTTCTGAAGAAGGAAAAATTTTGTATGAAATTTTCAATTATTTTTGTTTGTGGATTTATTTTAAAAAGAAAAGTATTTATCGATTTTTAAATAAAATCCAATAACTAAATTGAGTGGAACACTCATTTATTCTAATTTTATGCTTTGAAAAATTTTTTTTTAATAGATGGTAGCTTATTTGCCATTTAATTTTTACAAATTTAACTCTCCTTTTCATATTCAATGTATAAATGCTCATCTAAATCTGAATTAGTCGACGTTGACATGAACATTTTTATTGATAATTTATTTTCATCCAATAACTTAAATTCTCTTTTAGTCTTTGAGAAATATAAAATAAATAAAGCTTTATAAAGATAAGTTATTTTAAAATACCTTTAAGACTTGTGGTGGTTTATTAATTGATGTTCTACCAATATGATTACTTTCAATCGAAAAAAAACATTCGTTTTCATTGTAACTACCTTCTTCTATGATTGTTAGTCCGTTGTTATGGGAACTTGTGTAGGTAACGTAGATAGGACTACTTGCTGGTTTAACTTTTAAAAAACCACTTTCAAAATGTGCAAACTTTTTCTCTTTAGTCTCTGGATTTTCAAACCAAGATGAAAATCTTTATAAAATAAATTTTATAAATATTTTAAAAAATTAGATTTTTTTAATAATATTAACTTTAAGTGAAGTACTGGTTGATGCGGTGCTGGATGACTAATCTCTAAAAGCTCACTATATTTAAATGATTTAATAGTCGGATATTTACCAGTTCCATTTTTGCCAATCCATTTACCAACTAACCAATTTAACGACTTTAAATGTGGGTTCATTAATGATTTATCCATTTTTTTTTAAATTTTTTTTTCTTTTCAAATAAAATTTTTCTATAATTTCACTCTTTGTGTTTAAATTTTGTCTGAAGGTAAAATTTTTGCTTACTTAATGCTTTTCAAGCAAAAATAAAAGAGAATTCTTTAAATTTGAGAAAAAAAATTGACTTTAATTGTAAAATTATCTTTATTTTTTTTTAAAGAGAGCCTTAGGAGAAATAAGTAAAATATATTATCAAATAATTTTTATTGAAGTAAATTAAACAAAATAAAACAAAAAAAGAGAAGAAAATGACTTTTAAATAACAAAAATAAATTTGAATTTAATAGACGTGAACCATTCCGTATAAAAATGTCCAAAAAAGCAAATAAGTTTGTAGACCTGACCATATTGTGCTTGTAAAAAGTGTCTGTGTTGACAAAAAGTATTTAGATGTATTGTTACCTAAATAGATTGCCATAAACAAAGAAGTCATTATTGATACTACAAAATAGAATAAAAATCCATATAAACCAGTCAAACCAAGAATACCAGCCGTACAACCAGACAAAGCCGAAAATGATGTTTGACAATAATCCAGTAAAAAGTGATTGTAACGAACTGCTGACTCGCTCAATGGGATAAAATCATCTTTTTTAGATACATTTGAAGGCATTTTTGTGTTTATGTTTGAAATAATAAAAATGAATTTTAAATTTGTTTTCGAATGATTATATTTTGCATTTATATATTATGATTATGAATTTTATTAGCATTTTTAGTTTCAAAATCTTGCAAATTTATTTTTACTTCAAGATTTTATTTTGTCCTTTTTTCAAATTATTGATTACAATTTTTCAAAAAATTGTTGATGATGCAAGGGATAAATTTTAGTTTTCGGGTTTAAGAGCATGCACTTCGCAGCAGAGAAATTTGGTATTCCTTCCTTAACATTTTATAGTCTATTATCGATCAAAATAAGAAATATCCTAGACATTTTTAAAGGTCAATTGACTTCTTGTTAAAAACCTATTTTAATCTCTATACCATCGACTTCGGAAAATTTTTGAAATTTGAAAAAAAAAAATGTTAGTCCTACCGTATTGCCCTTTTTATAAGCGCTTCCTTAAACCCCCTTTATTTAGAAGAAGGGGGAGCGGAAAAAACTTAATTTTGTTATAATTAAACAGACCATACTAAATTCTATCGGATAAATCTAATCAAGAGACCAAATTCATTTTTCTTTAGCTTGATATCACCCTTCAAAATAGCGATTTTTAGTCGCTTATAAGCAAGGTTTTATGGTAATTTTAAAGTGAATTTTTTAAAAGGAATATTTAACGCACTCTTGTAACTTTTCAATGAGTTCATAACAAAATTTAAATATTATTCTAATTTCAATATTTAATTTACTTGAAAAAAAATTTAATCAATAGTTATATCTCATTAAAAAGCTACTGTGACATGAAAGGTGCTTCAGAATAATAATTTTTTCAGTTAATTTTGTTTTGCAATCTTTTTTTTCTAAATTTCATATGAAGTGCCAAATTTCTTATCGTGTCCTCGTTCACGAAATATGTTTGTTTTCTAATTCTAACATATTCTAGTCTTTTGTGTTATATAATGCCCATTTTGACATGAAACCTTGTGATAAACTTGGTTAAATCTCAATAGAATAATCGAAATGTTTTCAATAATTTTCATGTCAAATCAAGAAAAAAAATTAAAAAAAAAAAATTTTTAATCTTAACTTGATCAAACTGTATCCTCTGACGAATTACGAGACTTGATTTTTTTTTAATTAGAAAAATGAAATCTCTTTTGACCTAATCATGAAATTGCGTAAATAACTCTCATAAATTTGAGTCTAATAAACTTTAAAAGAAAATCAACAATAATAAAATTAAAATTTTTAGTTGTTAATAAATTTTAAGCCTATCAAATAAAACTAAGAGTGATTTTATCAACTAAAATACTTGAAAAAACGATGATAAAATCGTTATTTCTTTATCTTACTCTTTTATTCTTATTAAAAGAAGCTCAGAGTCAAATCATTGACCTGGCTAATGGTTATGATCAATTCATAGTCGGTGGTCCCGATCCTCATTTTAAATATTTTGACTCTTATTTCAACAATTGTATTAGTAAAATTGATTATTGTTCTAAAGGAATAACAGGCGCTTTCATTTTAACCATTCTATACTCGGATAATGAGGGATTAAGTGACGCCGGGTATGACTATGGACGAATAGTTCTCTATTCCACCGGAGCTGAGTCTCCCTATTCTAGAGGTGGTGTTTATTTACATCAAATTAATGTCCGAGGCGATAATTTTCTTGAATTTGGATTAACCCAATATGATAACTTATACACGACGAGAATTTATTTAAATCATAATTCATCATCTCGTATAGGTTACGTATGGGATAAAACTTCTCTTAGAATCTATGTCGATGGACTTTTATATGACAATATTCAATCGCCTAAAAAACGATCTTTTCTTGACTTGGGCTACAATCCTTTCAAAACTTATAAAATTATTAATAGTAATAAAATAAAATCGCATGTGAGTCAAATTTTTTTCATTGAAAGTGTTGCTGATAATTTGGAAAAATACACTCGTGGTGACGATTCGAATTATTTGATTGGTTGTTATGAGTCCTTAAAGCCATTATCTGGTGTCAATAATCTTATTTTTGACACAAATAAACCATTTTTTCTACAATGCAAAGAATTATGTAGAATCTCCTTAAATAAATATTCACTTTTAAATGAAGATAAGTGTATATGCTTACAAAACGATAGAGATAAAGATGAAAATTTAAAAGAATCTGCTTGTTCGGATGCTAGCTCGTGGCAATTATATCTAGCTACTAACCTTAATCCTAAATTACCTTATAAAAATTTGGAAATAGATGTTGAAAGAGTTGTTTTAAAGACACCTATAGAATTAGGCGATCCAATTGGTATTCAATTAAAAAGCAATATGGATGAGAATTATTTACTATCAGCTGATTTTGGCCAAGGAAGAATTAAAACAGTTGTAGGAAATAATTTTCTTTTTGATGAATTTTATGAAACTGGACAAAAAACGATAAATGTAAGTGCTTATAGTTTAAGCGATAAGAAAAGATATTATCAAAAAGTTGTACAATTTAATATTAATTCAATTATTGATCGAGAGCCTATGAACTCAGTTAATTTAAAAGTTGATATTAAAGGTGAACGTTTAATTTTAGTCACAGTAAATTCAGCTGGTGGTTTGCCCTATACATGCTTTTTAAGTTTTGGCGATTCAAGTCCTAAAGTAAGTCTTGAACCTATCAATCGAATACAAACATTTATCAAAAATTACACTTATCAATTTACTGGACTTTACAATATTAGTGTTAACTGTTTAAATCGTAATGGAGTTAATAATGAGGTTAGTAAATCAATGCTAATTTATCTACCTAATCAAAATCAAACAAATTTCTACTCTGTCTTGGATAATTCTTATTTTGTAAAGACTTATAATCAAATTATTTTACCTAGACAAAATAACAGTGATATAGAACTCCCTTTACCATTCACAACGAGTACACAAAATTTAACATTTAAAGTCGTTGATTTATTCAATAAAGAAAATAAATTTGATTTTATAAATTCACAAGTCAATACAAAATTCACAATACGCTTAAAAACAGAAAATTTAAAAAATTTTAATGAAAATTATTTTCAAATTCAATGTGAAGATTTAATACTTGGAAGTTATTTGATAATTCTAGAAGATCAAATAGACTTAACGCCAAGAATAAAAGTATTGAATAAAATATTAGTTGAGAATAAGCCAGTACCTTTTGAAATTGCGTTTAATAAGACTTCAAACGCTTTGATTAAAGTCGAATATGGAGATGGTAGTGTTCAATATTTTTCAATGTATGCTTCAAGTCGACCCAATAATGTACCATATATTTTAAATTTGAACCATACTTACTCATCCGGATTGAATTATTACACTTTAAAAATTACAATTGTAAATCATATAAACAAATTTCAAGCATCACAAGAGCTTTTTTTCGAAACAAGCTTACCTATATTTACGATCAAAGCTGTCTCTGAGATTCCTGATGTCAATCGTATTGTTAATTTTACACTCTCAACAAATCCCCAAAACGATCCGGTTAAAGTTGATTTAATTCAAATCAATTTCGATTCGAATAATAAAGATAATTTTAGGCTAATTAAAAATTATACTTTTTCCAAATTAAATTCGTTTAGTTTAGACTTTGCATATTCGTTTACTTATCATGGTTATTTTGACATCACAGTCAATTGTAGTAATCCAATTAGTTATCAAATAGCAATATTTAAAATTAAAGTCGGCACTGATTTAAAAACAGCTAATGGTATAATACTCAATAATTATGCTAATAAATATGAGAATATTTACTTTAAGATAAATATAAATGGTGGTAATGGTTATAATATTATATTTGATTATGACGATGGAAAATCTATGCAATTACCTTGGCAATATATTATAAGTAATGGTACTCGTTTTAAAGATGCTTTACCTGGGTACAAAAGACCAAATGCTATATTTAACAATTCAGGAATTTATGTTTATTATCCATATTCACTACCAGGTCTATACGCACCTAAAGTTAAAATTTCAAATCCATTCAAAGAGATTGAGATTAATTTTTGCACAAAAATAGAAATTGTAACTGATGCTGTTATACATACAAATGAGACCATGGATCCATATTGTTTTGTCTCATCCGACAACATTGATTTGTACATAAACAATTCAACTGTTAAATTTGAGCAAATACTAAAAATAGCTAAAGGAATACCCAATTATTTAGAGACTAAATTTAGCCTTTGTACAGATCCCTATTTAAATCAATTAACAACTAGATGGGTCTTAATGAAAATACCAGTTGGTAAATCAATTGATTACGAAGATAAAATAGAAAAGTATTGCCTCATACAAAGTGTAAACAATCAATTTTTAATAGAAGCAAATGAATTGGAATTTGGTAATTACAGTCTTAGGGTTTATTCTTATAGAAATGACGAACCGCAAAATTATGTTCGTCATGGTGTTTATTTATTAAAAGTAGAAACTAGTCCAATACGAGTTAATCTAAATGATGGTATTAGAAATGTAGAATTACATTTAGATCAGGATTATTTATTGAATTTTTATGATAAAACATACGATCCGGACTCTAAGGTTCTAAGTGATAAAACAGATTTCATTTTTTATTTTGTTTGTATTCAAGATTATTTCAATCGTATTGATTTTATAAAGTCTATACAAAATAGCATGTTTAATTTGGATGTCTCTTTGCCTGAATTAAATTTAGCATTTTATTCAGACGATCTAAAAGTTTACTTCTATGAGAGAGAATGCTTTAAAAATAGACCTGAAGTAACTATGGAAAAAAATCCGATCTCTATTCGAGATAAAAGTCTGCTAATAAATGGTAATACATTATTACTTAATCAATCATTGTCAATGAGTTTACAATTGTATGTACAAAAGAAAAGTCGAATTAGTGTTAGTCAGCAAATGATGATCACAATGAATATGAGCAAGCTATTTGCTATTTCATTAGATTCTGATTTTGATGAGATTAACGAGCAATTAAATAAATTGAATAATTTAGTCCAGCAAAATCCGCAAAAAGCTTTGAATATTTTAACTGGTTTTGCCGAGGTAGTCAATAATAAAGCCAGTGATCCAGTTCATAACCAAGTAATTTATTTAAAGTCTTTTATTCCTTTTTAATCGAAAAAAAGATTAATTTTTTTTAATAGTCTAGAAATTCAACCAATGGTGAAAATGTCAATGCGACTCAAGAATTTTCGAATGTATATTTTAAAAATCTTTAAAAAATTAAAAAAAAATCTTAAAATAAATTTTTTTTCTTAAAAAAAAGATTCGATTTCGTATGTTGGATACAGTTGGTAATATTGTAGATAGAGTAGGTGATGGTGATTCGATATTAACGGCAGCTAAAACAGTTGGATCAGTATCGTCGAATCCGAATCAAATGCCTACTAAGAATCAAGAGACAGGTAGTATGGCTATAGAAAAAATGGGCGATAAAACAAAAGATTTAAGAGATCCGGAATTAGTTAATGGAATAGCAGAATCGATTCTTGACGCAACTGGAAATACATTTAACGCTGCTGTTCGTACTGTTCCAGTTGTTCAAGACAACTCTACAGATTTGAGTTTACTTGAGCCCGAAGAAGAAAAACCTCAAGTAGTTATACCTGCCAAAATAACAGCTCCTTTAGAATATTATGAACGTGAAGACACTGAGGATTTTCCAGACGAGGTCTACGAAGAGGAATTAGCAAAAGAGGAAGAGATATTTCAGCAAGAAGAAGAAGCTCGTAAACAAACAGCAAATGTAGCTAAAAGAACGTTCAATGGAATATCTGGTACAGGTTTAGCTTTGGCTGCAACAAACTCAAATGGTTCTAACATGACTAAAATAGAGCAAAAAGGCATGTCTTTAATTGTTGGTAAAAAAAATTTAAATGAAAGTGAAAGTGATAGTGAAACAGAATTCAGCACTGACGGAGGTCTCTCAATAGTAATGCCCGTTATTTCAAATGTAGTTAACACTTCAAATTCATCAATGCCTCCATCGATTGTGACATCAATGATAGCCTCAGCAGAAAACCCATTACAAAGCTCTAAAAGTAAAGCATCAGGTATGATAGTCAGTTTAAAATTAACAGATGAAACAGGATGTTCAATTGTGGTCAATAACACTAAAGAACCATTTAACATTAAAATTCCATCAGCTACTCCAGCACCGGCATTTATAGCTTATGTAAATCAAACAGGAATCAACTATCATAAACTTTTTTTGGCTACAAACTCGAGTTCTCTACACGTGGTAATAATTCCAGAAACACCAGGTGATATTTATCATATTTATATCAAATATTCAGAGACTAAAATTACCTCCGTATATCCGGATGAGAAAAATCATGATTATGCTTTTACATCGCCTGATTTGAGTGGATATTATACAGATCCATCAAATGAGCTCATGTATACGGCTTTCATATCTAATAATGACACTAAAGGAAATGGTACTTATTATATTGGTGTCAAATTAGCTAGTAAGTTTTGTCTTGATTTTTTAAACTGATAATTAATGAAAAAAAAATTCAAGTCACTCTTTACCGTAATATCTTGATAGATATACCAATACCATGTTTCAAATATAGAGTTTTGGAATAGTCTCAATAGATTTATAATCTTTTGTTTAGGTTTAAGGTCATAAAATTTGTAAATAAAAAAAATTTTTTATTAGATTCGAAAAATTTTATTTTACCAAAGTGAATTTAAATTCCTATTTTAGATGTCGAAAAAAAACCGAAATATTTCCACAAAAATTTGCCTCATTTCTCTAAAAATTTTACGGTAATTTTTTTTTTAATTCTAATAAAACTTAAGTGATTTCCAACGAGACAAGAACAATGTTGAATAAAACGAATACAACGGAATATACTTCATATTACAAAATTCGAATATTTTCAACTTCATGTAAATATTGGAAAGAGGACACTGCTGAATGGAGTACAGATGGATGCTATGTTGGAGCTAATACTATTCACAATATGACCGAATGTCTATGCTATCATCTTACAACATTTGGTACTGATTTCTACGTACCACCAAACACTATTGATTTTAGCACAGTTTTTGGCAAATTTAAAGATTTAAGTGAAAATGCAGCTGTTTTTGCCACAATTGTATCTTTAATTGGTTTGTACATTCTAATGGGAATTTTCGTTCGTTGGAAAGACAGAAAGGACTTGGTCAAATGGGGTGCCACACCACTAGCAGATAATTTACCAGTTGACAATTACTTTTATCTTGTATCAGTACAAACTGGAGTTGGCAAATCAACAGGTACTACAAGTAAAGTTGGTTTTGTTCTTTCGGGTGATCAAGCGGACAGTGGAGTAAGAAAATTAAGTGATGACAAAAGAAAAGTAAATAAAAAATTTTTTTTTGTTTAAACTTTTTAATAATACTTAAAAAAAAACATGGAATCAAAAATTAATATGAGGATTAGACCTTGTTGCATTTAACAGGTGTATGATTTAAAAAATCAAGTGAATTAATACTGGCTTTTCGTTTGTGTCTAACTACAGGTGCATCATAGAAATTATTAAATTCAAGATTTATAAGATCTAAAACATTTTTTAAATTTTTGTTTTCATTTGAGCTCTCTTGGTTAAAACTATTTACACTTTTTAAATTACACATTGAGGTCGTTTTCGGTAATTTGTTTATAATGTCTAGACTAATGCCTTCGAAAATATTCGGTACTGCATCACGTCGACGATGTCTATAATTGGAATTTTTTTCTTGTGTATACAAATTTTCTTCCATTTTTATTTATGATTTAATTTTTTAGGCCTTCATTTTTCAAATCTAAAAATATTTATAAACTAAGGTATTAAAATAGTTTAAAAATAAATTTTTACTATTATTAATTCTAATAAACAGTTTATTTTAGAGTAGTTCGGATATAAATAGCATTTAATGTAAAAAAAAATATTTTCTTAAGTGCTTATTTTATTTTGAATATTAATTTATTGGATGAAAAGGACCTGGAACGTTTTATAAAAGCAAGCAAGTAACAATTAATTAATCTTTATTTTAGGAAAAAAGGAGAAAGACTTAAGAAACGATTATAAAATTAAATTGTTTGAATACAAATTATAATTACGATTTTTGAGTTTTTTTACAATTACGTAATTTTATTCTAGTTTTAATAAAAATATCTTGTAAAAGAAAAATAAACAACATCTAGTTTTACCTAATTTTGAAAATTACTTTTTTTCAATTTTAGGATCTTTAAGAATCTCTTGAGAACATCTAATTTTTTAAAATCAATTTCCTAAGCATCAAAATTTTAATTTTTTTAATTTTTTTTTTTTCAAATTTGGATGCTAAACGTTTGAAATATAATTTGAATTATTTATTAAATATTGCCTTTTTAACTTAAACGGCATGTTTAAATAGAAAAATTACATTAGCATAGGTTTAAAAATCTTTAGAACTTGGATTGAAAAATTGGAGCTCAAGTAAATAGTTAGATTTTATTGGACAATTTCTATCTTACTTAGACCAGCTTTTAAAAAACCAAATCATTCCTCGTGCATTTTTAATAAAATATTTCTCAAAGCTTAACTTTCCACCAATACCGTCTGCTTAATATTTTTTAGAGTTTTCTATGGAAGCTTAGACTAATTTTTAGTTTTAAAAAAAAATTTATTTTAGAAGTATTTTTACCAACCTGCAAAATTTTTAGAATAAACTGATTTTATTTTATATTGTTTTTTCAAGTTTCTATTTGAGCGCTTAATATTTTCTAAAAACAATAATTTTTGTTTATACCATGGCTTCATTAGTTGTTTTTAATTTTGGAAACCGTCAACTAAAAAAAATTGTCGTTTTAATCATAATCTCAGTTACCTTTTCTAATTTGTTTTTTTTTTTCTATTTAATGAAAAATTACTTGTATTTAATTAAGCCATGTTGATTTTAAAAATTTTTACCTATTTTACCCCATTGTTTAAAAATGAACTGAATTAGATTATTAGACTTCTATTTTGAAATTAGTCAAAACTTGAAAAAAATTTATGTTCCAAGAGATTTACCAAAATAGAATTTTTTTTTTGAAAAACAATTTTTATGGTTTAATCAATTGTTGGTTCTGTACGTTTACTTGAAAAAATTCTTTTTCAGAAAAAATTATAAAATTAAATTTTTTTTCTGTTAAAAGCACGGTATTCTTTTTTTTTTAAATATTCATTTTAAAGGAATTTAGAATAAATAAAAAACTCTTTTTTTAGCTTTAGACTAAGAATTATCTTGACATATTTGATAATACATGTTTTATCGATTATACCTTTGAAATTAGTCAAAATTTAAACTTCAGTCTTACTCTCTTAAAAGTTTTTAAAATTTATATTTAACTCAAGGAAAGATATGATAACAAACAAAATGATATTTTTATTTTCAAATTTTTATAAACCTTTTTTTTTAAAAAAAAAGCTTAAGATTTTGTTCTAAAAATACCAACTATCTTTAGTTAATGGAAAAAAAATTAAAATAAGAAAATTATCCGGATCGAGTAATTGATGTTGAAAAAAAAATTCTAAATAAGGAAAAAAAATAGAAAATTATTTTTAAAATTCTTATTATTATTATTATGCTTAATCCATAGAGAGATTCGACGTTTGAATACTTAAAAAAATAAAATCTAAAAATAATCAAAATGTTCTGAACTCTTAGAATTTCGAAATTGTTTTCTATTTTTATCTTATCTTTAGCTTTTTTTTTTCTTCTTCTAATTTTGTTATCGCTGTTGAAATTTATTATTTTAATTAAAATTTCTAAAAATAATTTCAATTTTACGTGATCAACATGTGCCAACTTTCCAAGATTACTAACGGTTGCACTTTTGAAAACGGCCTTAAGTAAAATGTCAAATAACGTCATTTTAAATAAAAAGTATTGACATTTTATGCAAAAACAAAATGTCATATGTGACACCACGGAAAAAAAATACATAATTTGAAATTTAAATTTTAACAAAACTTCTTAAAAAATTGATACAAAAATAGACTGCCATAGCCCAATAGGGCTTTACTTGAGCCTAGCTCAAGTTGCAGTTACTACTACTACTACTACTACTACTACTAAATATTATTCATAAAAATATTCTCTTAAATTTTGATTCCATTTTTCTTTATGTTGGTTAATTCGTTGGGAAAAGCAAATAATTTTGTTTTTTAGGCTTTTAAAGCAGGAAGCATATGTAATTTTATTATGGGCGTCGAAGAACCACTGGGTTCTTTACAATATTTGAGAATATGGCATGATAACTCTGGTAAGGGTGATTCGAAATCATGGTACTTGAACATGATAACTGTCATCGATCTACAGACTAATCAAAAGTACTTTAAAACTAAAGAGAGATTTTTAGATCTTAAATAAATTTTGATAAAAATAACAAAGGTCTAATTTTGTTTGTAATCAATGGTTTGCTGTGGAAAAAGGCGATGGTTTAATTGATCGCTTAGTCCCAGAAGCATGTCAAAATGACTTAGTTTCATTTAAACATTTATTTACACAATCCGTTAAGAAAAAGTTCACTGATAGTCATTTATGGTTTTCGGTATTCGCCCGTCCAACTAAAAGCTCATTTACTAGACTTCAGCGTCTATCATGCTGCATGTCTTTACTATTTACAACAATGATAGCTAATGCCATGTTTTACAAAAGTGAAGAAAATACAAAGAATCAATCGGGTGTTTTAGAAATAGGGCCAATTAAGTTCACCATGACTCAAGTATGAAAATACAAAATTTGAATGAAATTTTCTACATTTTTAAAAATTATTATTTTTAGCTTTATACTAGTATAATAAGTACACTAATAGTTGTACCAGTTAACTTAATAATTGTGACTCTATTTCGTAAAGCCAAGCTTAAACGAAATACTTTAATAAAATCACGTCGAACTGGTCATGTTGCTAAACAACAATTTTGGCGCCGTGTTAAACAAATAGAAAACATTGAACTACCTGATCACGATACACTTGATCATTCAACTTATTTTAATATTGATTATAATAATAGCCAGTCTGATTTTGGAAGTCGTATTGAGGCTAAACCAAAAAAGTCAATGTAAGAATTTTTTTTTTTAATTTTAGATCATTTTTAAAAATGGCATCAAATGGTGCAATTAAAAAAAATGAATAAACTTATATTTTTTAAAATATTTAAAAATTATGATGAGGATAAGATAAGTTCTTTTTTTTCAAATTGGTTCAACTTTGTTAAGGTAAAAAAAAAGAGCTCTTGAAAATTCACCTTTATGGAATAAAATAAAAATTCAAAAAATTAATACTCAAGATTAACATTTTTTGCTTTCATGCTGAAATTCGATCTTGACTTAATTTTTTTTTGTTATTTATAGAAACAAATAAATTAATTAAATGTTATGCTAGATGAAGCTCAAAGGGTTTAAAACTTTTTCTTCTTATTAACTCACCTTACTAAACTATATTCTAGGACATTATAAAAATATTTTATTTAAATTTCAAATATTTTAACTTAGCCTTGTTTGAAAATTTTTTAAATATCTTAAGAGTTTTTAAAACTCAGGTAATAGATTCTCAAAACATATTT
>NTPY01000024.1:1513219-1524179 GCA_002922825.1 Brachionus calyciflorus
ACTTTCTTCACAAAATTTTAAATGCTCTGCTTATCACTTTTCTGAGATCATTTAAAGTGTCCCAAGCCATTAGTATCTTTAAATTTTACTCCTCAATCGAATTGAAAAACAATTCCGAAAATTTTCTGAATAAAAATTTAAATATATAATGTTAATATCTAGCGAATATGGTTTGGATTTTTTAGAAATCTATTTTATTTTGAAGTATTTTTGTAATAAAAAAACTTATTTTTAGTCATTTCGTCATTAAACGCGGAAATACGGTTAGTTTAAATTATGTAAACACACATGTCTAAGCGGTGTTAGTAATCTTCTAAATTAGAAAAAACTAAAATTTGAAATTTTCAAGACCAAATCTTTCATCGGTTCATGTCCGAAATTCAGCTATTATAAAAATAGATAAACAGATTTAGTCTTCCAATTTAAAGAAGGTTTTTGACCCGGCTTTATTGCAGATTTTTTCGTGTTTTAACGCTGCGTTTAAATATGAAAAAACACATTTTAGTGCACGCATCATAAGGGGGACGATTTTAACATGGGGTCGATGGTCGCTTATGCATGCACCAAAACCTAAGATTTGGAAAATAGCCCACGCACTATCTCGCAAGGGTTTACGGTAATTCAGACTTGATTTGTGACAAAACTCTTTCAGAACATATCTTTCATTGTCTGGCCTTTTATGACTAAAATTGAAGATCAAAAACATCTAATTGAAAAAAAAACTTTCCAATTTAAAGTAAAAAATAATGATTAAATAGATAAAAATCATAGACACACCCTTAGCTTAAAAGTGGTATGAATTTCACAAAGCTTGATAAATTAGAAATTAGCGAATGATCTGTATAGTTTGAAATTTTTTGCCTTAGATTATGATTTTGATCCTTGAACTTTTTCCACCTTTCTTGTATATATTTTTTTTTAATTTTAAGCAGTTTTATTTTGGAAAATAAATTAATTTAATGAATTGTTTAGAATCCGAGTAAAATTGGCTGAGATTGGCAGCATCTTTTCACAGTCAAAAACCTGGAGAGCATTGAGAACTGGAGAATATTGATCCTGTTCGAGTCACACGATCTAGGTTCTCATTTTAAATGTTATTTAGAGCATTTTTTATTTTAATGGTAACCTAAGAAGCGAAATTTTGACTAAAAAGCGAGGCTTTGAAGCGGAGTCGGGGGTTAGTTTGTCGGAAGCATGCTCGGAAACAGCAGATCCGCAGGTTGAGAAAAAGTTTTTTTTTCGGGTACCGGAGGAAGAAGTCAAGGTTATAAGATAATAAAATAATAATATGAAAAAAATAAAATTAAATGACAGTGATGAAATTTATAAGACTTTATTAAACCTTTATGAGTACACGAAAAACTAGTGATTTAAATCGATTTTTGGTAAACAAGTCGGCTGATTTCAAGTTTTGATTAACAATAATTTAAAGTGGTTAAAATATTGATGCCAACCATCACTTTTGACTGTTGCCGTAACCCGTGTTAATTACCCTTAATTTTCAATTTTAAGATGTTTGAGCTTTGGTTGCGGTTACGATCAAAAGTCACGCTTGACGTTACCTATTAGATCCACTGTAACTTTAATTTTGCAAATATCATATTTCTTTAATCGAAATTTTCCAACCAAAAAAAGGTATAGATTTATCAGTAACTGACATAGCTCCATTAACATCTGCTCTGTTATTCCTCTCACTCATTATGGTTATCGCCAGTAAAGTGTTCTTACAATTTTCTACCGAGTACAACGGGTGATAATGACCTTGCTACTCATTATTTTGTAAGATGCTGGAAATAAAACTCATGATTTAGAGCAAATAGCATCACAACTTAGCTTTATAAAATCAAATTCCGTATTTAAATATGCCAAACTATGTGAAAAGCAAAAAGACAAATTAAAAGCATATTAATAATCTCTGTTTTCAATTCGAAAAAACTAAATGGGTTAAATTATTTTTTTTTTTAAATATGTACAAAGTGATTTTTCTGTTGTTAAACATAATAAAGACAATATTAAAAACTTTATTTTTTTTGTTCATTTATTATTAAAGAGAATTAAAGTCTAAACATATTATTCTTTTCCATTAGAAGTAAGCTCTCTCTCTATTTTTCTTTCTATTACTCTTTTTATTTCTCTTCTTTCTTAACTTATTTATGACTAAAAAGGCCTCCATCATTAAAATAAATTCTTTTAATTAATCATAAGGTTATTTTCAGATAGGATAATTTATTTATTTTGTGTGGGGCAATGCAAGCTATAAAATGTGTAGTGGTTGGTGATGGTGCTGTAGGTAAGACATGTCTATTGATTTCTTATACTACTAATGCATTTCCAGGCGAGTATATACCGACTGTATTTGACAACTTTTCGGCCAATGTAATGGTCGATGGAAAACCGGTTAACTTAGGTTTATGGGACACGGCTGGTCAAGAAGATTATGATCGTTTAAGACCATTGTCTTATCCTCAAACTGATATCTTTCTTATTTGTTTTTCAATTGTAAGTCCGACTTCATTTGAAAATGTACGAGCTAAATGGTACCCCGAGGTTAGTCACCATTGTCCAACAACACCTATCATATTAGTTGGTACTAAACTTGATTTAAGAGATGATAAAGAAACCCTAGAGAGATTAAGAGAGAAAAAACAAGCACCAATTACATTTCCACAAGGTTTAGCCATGATGAAAGAGATAAGTGCAATCAAATATTTAGGTAATTAAAACACGAAAATTATTTTTAGGTTAAAAAAAAAATTATTTTAATTTTTTTATTTAAATTAAAGAGTGTTCAGCGTTGACTCAAAAAGGTCTTAAAACAGTTTTTGACGAGGCTATACGAGCCGTTTTAGTACCAGCCAAGAAAAAACCAAGAGGAAAATGTAATTTTTTGTAAATGTTATTAGTTTTTTTTTTGTTTTAATTTTCATTAAAAAAATTATTGTATAATTGGATAAACCAAATTTATAAATATATATTTTTTTTTGCTCGAATCGATTACGAAATTAGTACCTTTTGATAGATTTAACAAAAATTGATCTATGAGTTTTCTTTTTTTTTTTTTAATATTTTACTCGATTAAATTTTTTTAAAACTTAAAAAATAAAATTATTATATTTTTCGATTTAATTCGTTAATAAAAAAAATTTGTTCTTAATTTGAATTGTTCTATTTAAAAAAAAAATACTTAAATTTGAAACAAATAACTTGGAAAGTCTCTAATAACTATACACTAAATATTCTAGATTGAAATAAACAAAAATGAAATTTACTCTTTAAAAAAATAATTCAAATTCGTAAAAAAAAAAATTTTTTTTTGAAAAACACAAGTTGAGCTTAGAACATTTTTTAAACTCCTCCTTAAAAACCCAACTTGAAAAAGTTAAGAATCTTATCTTGAAATACACTATTTTTCTTTCAAATGTTTTTCCTAAAAAATGCGAAAATTCCCGCTTTCAACGAACAGAAAAAATTAAAAAGCTCAATTTTTAAGTTATTTTTTGTGATAACCAATCCGACTAAGGGGTTTTCTAAAACTAGAAAGCCATCACTCTTAAATATCAAAACAGCCAATAATATCGAAATCCAGTGGTGATACGATTTTTGTATCTTACGCAAATTTACTGTAGGTGAAGTTTTTAATTACTCAGATAATGTTATTAAGCCGTAAAAAAAGTCTTTTGTTAAAAGAAGCCAAAGTGCGACTTTTACCAAAATATTCTGAAAATGGAAGTTCTGATATCCCAAAATTTTTCATTGTAAAATGTTATTTTAAGGACAGTTATTTTAGGTTTTTTATTTTTAGCTTTTCTTTCAAAAAAGAACTGCTGAACTGCAAGAAACTTCCTGTTGCCATTTTTTTAAACTTATCACATAATCACATTGAATTTAAATTTCGCATTTCTGAGCAAGATAATAAGAGAGATAGGATTCGAATAGTTTCATGCATATTTTTTAAAAATATTCAATTTCTGATACCGCAATGCTATCAATTATATGCCGTACCGTGCCAGTAAATTCACTTTTTTTTGAAAAAGTGAAAAAAAATTCGATAGTACGGTACGGTACGGTATTGTAGTACGGTCTATTTCATCCGGCATTTAAAACGATACGTCCTCAGGGTCTTTGCGACCGGCTACGTCGCAAATTCGGTAGAAGTGCTGTGAGTTGAATTTTAAATTAAAAAAAAAACCCTCGGAATAGAAAAACACGTTTTTTTAATATTTTTGAAATCCATTTTTTAAAAAAAAATTTCAGGTCTAAATATTATTTTTTTTTAGAGAATTTTTTATATAATTTTTTCTTTGAAAAACGATTTTTTATTGAATGTTCACGAAAATTCTCATCTCAGCTGCATTTTCTAATTTCAGTATAATAGGTTGCTACGCTGCTATGGTGAAGTGGTACGCTGCGCTTTGATACGGCTACGACTAAATAACCTAAATAATAATTTTTTATAAAAACAAGAAGATTTTAGTTGTTCAAAACCTCAAAGCCCATTTGAAATCTATAATCTTTGATATATTAAAAATAACAGTATTTTATTTATCTTAAACCATAAATTTTTTTCTTTCAATTTTTGAAACTGAAGATAAGAAAAAATATTTTTATCTTTCCTTTTGTAGTATTTCTATGGAGACTCCAACATTTTCAAATAGCTTTATTTATTTTCAACTTAAAAAATGTTTTGTCTAAAAACTTATATTTTACTTATTTTTAAAATTCTTTTGGTTCAGTATTCGTTTGGTAAACTTCTTTTTCTAAATACATTACAATTAAACCGTTTTAAATAATTATTTTAAAAGCTCAAAAAGAAAAAAATTGCTCTTGCGATTTTACCAAAAATGCTTGTGACCTTTTATGCTGTTGTGACCAAGATTGCTCTCAAGCCGATTCGAATGCATTCAATTGTCTTTCTGATGTATCTGAAATAACGTAATAGAATTCACGAGAAAAAAAAAACTTCTTAATTTTGTTTTAATCATAAGTTTTAGGGAAAATACTATTCTAAATTCATGCATCCCAAAAAATTTATTGTTCTCAAGTAACATACCTTATGTCATCAAGCTAAGTGCTTCCTTGTTCTGTGTAGAATATCAGGGTAAACAAATAACAGCTAATAAATTATTATGGTCTTAAATTTTTAAAATTAAATTTCAGAAATAAATTTACCATCTCGATCAAATCAATATTATTTAGACCAAACAAAATTAGCGGACAAAATCAATCAAATTTCTTTCAATAATAATTTCAAATCGGATTTTTTAGACATAACCAAAGATTATTTTGATGTAAGTAAGATCTAATTTAATTTAATTTCTTCTTTTTTTTATTTAAATCATTTAAAAAAAAAAAAGATTACTGATTTTATTTGGACAATAAATTCAGAGAATAATTTAGCTTATTTAACATCACCGAAGCAGAACGATAGAGTACCCTTGCATTTTATGATCAATAAAAATTCTGAATATTTAATAAACGCAAATGATTCTTGGGATACAATAATTATGAATGAAATATCGTCATTACAAAACTTGAAAGTTATAAGTGTAAGCCTTAAAGAAGCCTTTAAAGAGCACTAAAGCAATATTTTAATTTTGTCTTTTTTAAGAACCCTAAAGCTTTGGAAAATTGTACAATTGATCCATTTAATACTTGTGAAAATTTAGTCAATATGAATATAAATTGTTATTTAGACGATACAATACAAAATAATTGTGAAGATTTGATAAAAAATAATATAAACAAACTAATAATCAAATCATATGAGATATTAATTGAATATTTCAATCCAGAAGGTATCAAAAATGCAACAGTTAATTTTAAATTAACTGATAAAAGTATTCTATCAAATGGGTTTTTTCGTCAGAGTTTTCATCTTGATTTCAAAAAAGTAATTTCAATTTTTTAAATTTTGGTCCTAAATTTGAAAATTTTTTAATATTAAAATGCAGAATTCAACAAGTGGTTCGATATTAAGTGGTAATCCTGGTTACATTATGGGGAAACCAGTAATTGCCGCTTTTAATTCATCAACCAATGGTTCTATTTTCGAAATTCCTTCAGATAGGTAACAAGAAATTTACTTATTACTGTAATCTTAAAAGTTTATGTTCAGTTTGACTATTTAAGTGAAAAAAGGTTTACAATATTTTCGCCATTAATTAAATGTAGTTCTGATTTTGGTAGTAGAATACAAATAAAATTTGGTCAAAATTTAGCATCGGATTGCATTTTAGAGTAAGTTATTTCCAATTTCCAATTAACAGCAAAAATAAAAATAAATTTTTTAAGGGTTGAAAATTTAGAGGATTTAGAAAAAACTTGCACAAATTTAAAACTTAAAATTGAAGAAATAATTCTAGGCAATGGTTTTAGACCGAATTACGTAGCTTCATTTGGCAACATGATCGAATATAATGAAAATGATGAGTGGATCAAAATTGAGAATGTACCTGTTGTTGAAACAAATTTACAGCCATGTAAAAATGTACCATATGGTTTAAGCATTGAAATAGCTTATGCCAAAGTTGGCAATGCAATTAAGCCTGAGAATAAAATAGTTCAAGTTGCTTACCGCTGGTTAACAAATGAATTAAATCTCAAAGTAATAATAGTTAAAAAAAATTTTATTTAATTTTAATTTTAAAAAAATTTTTTTTAAACTTAGTGCTTTGAGAAGAAGTGTACAGATAAAATAAAAATCTCAACATGGGTAACTTTCGTTGATCAAAGTTTGAATTCAAAAATAGAACAAGCTCAAATCTACAAGGCTAAACGAGTTTTAGATGAAAATTTTTTTGCACCATTTTTTAATAACAGTTTTAAAATATCATACCTTAATCTAAAACTTTATTTAATAGTTTTGATTGTTTACAAATTTTTGTTCTAAACGACAATAACAAATATTTAAAAAAAAATAAAATAAATATTATAAACAATTTTAAGCTGTCCATTTTAAGCATCTAAAATAATCATTTTTTAAATTAAAGTATTGTAACAAATTAAATTAAGAAAAAAGTACCTTGTATCTCTATGAGTTTGTAAGCATTTTGTACTACAATATCTAGTACCACATTGAACACATGTATAACTAGAGTTAAAGCCACAAACAGCACAAAATTTTCTTTTCGGAAATTTGGTATCCGAAACGCATATGCTAAAATAATTAAATTTGTTTTCCTGTGATGTTAATAACTGCTTTTAAATTTTTTTATTTTAAAATTAAAAAATTTTTTTAAGTTAAAGAATAAATTAATAATTTACTTCTTCTTCTAGAAGAGTTGCGAAATTTTTACGATATCTAAGTTTAGATTCTGTTTTAAGCTTTTTTCTTTTTGTACTTGGTGGTTCACTTAAAAAACTATTTACAAGTTCAATATTTTCTGATTTTACATTGTTTGTTAGAGAGCTATTTGATGCATTTTCTTTTATTGTCGATTCACTTTCATCTTCAATTGTAAATCTTTGCTGAAATTTCTTATTTATTTGGAGTCTATGATCAGAAACATTTAATGCTATTAAATCATCTTGAAAGTTGTCTCTTTCAAGTGCTTCTAATGCTTTTCTTTGACGCCTTAGACGGGTTGCTTCATCAAGAATTTGACCTCTTTCTAAATTTTTCAATCTAGCTATTTTAAAACTTTAGACAAAATTTCAATTATTTACATAGCATTTTCAAATTACCCGATTCTCTATTGTCTGTCATTTTTCAAAATTTTTTTTAAAATTTTTAATTTTTTTTAAAATTTTTAATTAATGCTTAATTCGAACATTTGCTTCGTACATTAATTTGAATTTTATTTTTCAAAATTATTATTTGAAATTTAACCTAACATTTTACATTTTTAAATTCGATGGCAAAAAAATTGCATATTTTAAATATTTCTGAATCGATACTTAAAGATTCTATTTCTTTAATTAACTAAAGAGCATATTTTTTTAAGAGATGGTCCATTCTTTAAAAATCAAATATTATCAAAAAAATTTATTCGAGTGAACTGAATTGTGTAGCATTTATCGAAATACTTAAACCTTTCTGCTTTTATTAGATAATATTAATAAAATTCCATGCTCATTTTGAAAATCTAACTTTTAAATACTAAATTTCAAAACATGAGTATGAACTATAAATTTTAGAAAAGAAATCATTTCTTTTTATCCTATAAATCAATTAACTAAATAGCTTTTGGTAAAAATTCAAATAAAACTAAGCAATCATTTTTTATTTAATATTCTTAAATATGCAAATGAACACGTCAAGTTTAGTTATTTTAGTTCATAAATCCCAAAATAATCTGTTAGATCTGAGTATATTTTTTTTTATTAATGTTTGCGTTTAGGTAACCTTTTTTGGATTCAAGATAAATTATATTTTACTTAATTCATTTAATGCCTTTATGTGTCTTAAATTAAATTATTATTTTAAAATATTTTCTTAAAAATTTTCTTTTAGAATTTTTTTTTTAATAAAAATCGAGTTTGTTTAAAAATTTATTTAAAAAATATTAAGCTTTTGGGCATAAAAGAACTAAGTCAAAAATAATCGACACTGATTTAACAAAAATCAACTCTTTATGTTCCAAGTAAAATATGATAAAAATTTAATACTAGCAAAAAAAAAATAACAAAAGGTGATTAAGTAAATTAAAGGTGAATCAAATTGGAAGAATTAAAAGAAAAATATTTTTGCTACTTTTTTTAGTGAACTCAAAAGATAAACATTCTTGAAAAATACCTGTTGTAATAAAATAAATAATACCAGTAAGAAATTAAAAAAAGCTTAATTTAGGTTTTTTTTTTCGTAATAAATCAACAAATAATAAACTTGTTTTTGAAAATATTTACAAATATTTTACATGTTCTCCTTAGGCTTGGAATTAGGTTCGAATTTTCCAAACTTAAATTTATTCTAAAAATTAAATTTTTACTCTGTTGCTAAGCGATTTAATAATGATGTGTCACTGCTTACAAACTCCAAGGAATTTAATTAAAAATTTTACCAGATAAAACAAAATTTAAGCCATACCAGGTTAATTTTTAATTAAAAAAAGGAACATAACAGAAACTAATACTTAAGAAATTTTTTTTCTAATTTATATTAATTTAAAAAATACATTCAAAAATATTTTTATTTCTAAAAATAGTACTTAAAGACAATTGAAAAATTACATAAACTTAAATCTTCTTCTCTAGTCTGAAAATTGCAACAAATTTAACCATAAGAAAAAACAAAACAATATTTTGAAATTTAAATTTTTTTTCAAATCTCGAATTTTTTTTGTTGATTTTGAAAATATCCAATTTAATTTCTTTCTTGAATTTGCAATTAAAATGAATGACTCGACAGATGACAATAACATTGTAAAATTACTAATTCTTGGAGATTGGTAAAAAGAATTTTAATCAGAAATAAATAAAATACAAAACGCTAACATGGGTCTTTTTATTTTTAAGTCAAATTGGTAAAACTAAATTTTTGCTAGAATACATTAAATACAATAATTTAAACAATATCAACTCGGATATAAACAATAATAAGAATCTAAATGATTCGCTTAATTTAACAGCTCAACTCGATGAAAATTATATACCAACTTCAATAGAGGTTTACAAATCGGAATTCAAAATTAATGAAAAAGATTATGTTTTGTCAATTGCGGACATATCTGGTAATAGACACGATGAATTGTACATTCAAATGAGAAATTATTTTTATCTTATAGAAAAAGTAAGAATTTCAGACGTTTGAGACCTTTTTTGAATAGTCTTTTTTTTAAATAAATTTTAAATTTTAGAAAGTTGATGTTATTCTGTTATGTTTTTCTCTTGTTGATTTAAACTCATATTCAAATGTAACAAAAAAGGTAATTTTTAAGAATTTAATCTAAAAATCTTTAAAAAAAACTTGAAAATCGTTAGGTTTTAATTCTATTTTAGAAGACAGTAATAAATTGTTTCAGAGTTATTTAGTTTTATTGAAAAGATAATTTCAAGAAAATAAATTTCTTTCCGAAAGAATTTTTTAAAATTTTTTATTTAAGTGGTTTCCTGAGATAAAAAAGTTTTATTCAAACACACCAATATTACTTGTGGGAACAAAATGTGATTTGAAACAAAGGGTGAAAGAATCTAAGCTAAACTCTACCAAAACAGACTCGATAAATAAATCAATACAAGCATCTATAATATCAGATAATAAATTTACTTTAGATTCGAAAAAATTTTCAAATGAATTAATTTCATTGACAACTTCATTGCATAGCCAATTAACAAAAGCTAAGTCACCCGTTCAAGAAATGAAACGACCTATTTCTCTAATATCCAAAGTTTCTCGAGATGAGATATTTTCATCTACTAACGATTTTCAAAATAGATTAGTCGATGAAAATTTCAAACATATTTTAAACAAATTAAATTCAATACCTCCTTTTTTAACACTGAATGAGTTTGTCAAATTGAGTCTGTCTGATGAAAATGAAAAAGACGATGAAACTCGATTGGATAGCGATTCAATATCTCTTAGTAATCAATATATTAATAAAAAACAAATAAACAAGCTAAAAGAAGCTGTAAATGCAAAACATTACTTCAAGACATCGTCAAATGACATAAATTCGATTAGATTTTTAATGGATAAAGCAATAGTTACAGCGATAAATTATCATTTAAAAAGAGATCGTTTACCTCATAAGTCAAGTAGACTAAATCTAAATGAATCTTCCATTTCGGCTAATTTATGTGAAACTAAAACAGATACAACTGAAATTCCAGTTAAATTAGATGATACAATAGTTCCATCTAAGCCTAAAAGAAGCGATAAAAAGAGTGGATTTATTAGATGCTTTAGTTGTACAAGAAGTGAAACAAATACTAGTTTAAATCAAATTTGAGACTTTTTGTCTTTGAAAATTTTAAATTTTTACAATTTCGAAAAAATATTTTAAAATTTCTTCTTTTTTTT
>NTPY01000024.1:1524376-1539362 GCA_002922825.1 Brachionus calyciflorus
AAAGAAACTATCGAGATATTTTCTTAAAATATATAATTTTTTACAAATTTTTTTCATTTCAACCTTATGTTTGGTTGTTGTAAGTGTACTATTCTGGCAATTCATATATTCCAAAAAAGAAAATTCATTTCATTAGCATTGATTAACTGAGATTAGCTAGAAAAAAACATATAAAATGAGAACTAAAACATAACTTGATTTCTCCCAAAATATACAATTTTAGAAATGTCTATAATGATCCTAAAATTCGACGAAAAATTAAAATCTATATAATAATATATAAAAAGGGGATTTTCTTAGGATTGAAAGGTGAACTAAGTTAGTTACCACTATTAATTAATAATTAGCTAACTTTAGTTAACTATTAGTAACCTTCATAGGAATACAATAACTTAACTAATTAAAGGATTTACAGGTAAATTTAACTAAGCAAAAGGTTCAAATTAAAGTTAGCTAACTAAAGTAAATTTTTTAGCAACCTTAAGGGTTGTTACAGTAATTAAGAAAGCTAACTTAAGCTAATTCTTCCTAATTTAGTTAAGATACCTTTAATTTATTAAATAACTAAGACTCCATTTCATAAAGCAGGAATTTAATTAAGCTTTTTGTTATTTCTTTGTTATAGGGTTACATGTAAATATATTTTAATGACGACTGAGATCTCATGAGAATATGGTAACGAGAATCTCATATGAGATTTTGACATGGGGTATTTACGAATCATAAATTGTTTATCTTATTACAAACTCATTTAAAATTTTTTTTTAAAGAAAACATTATATAAAGAGGTCTTAATTTAGAAGATTTGTCAGTGAATTCAGACTTTTATTTTCTTAATTTTAATAATTTTTTAGAAGGAAAAGTCTCATTTTGACTTTGAAAAATCCTTTTACCAAATTCAAGTGTCATTTTAACTATAATTAAATTTTCAAGGTTCAAGACTGACTTTGACTTCAAAATTAAATTCAAAGTCTAAGCAAAAGTCTGTTCTATCATTACTCTGAGTAAAGTCTTACTTGAATTATATGTTGAGGATTGAGATAGTTAGTAACTCCTAGACTTGGTATACTATCATCCCAGTTCTCTGACATATTTTAAATGTTTTAGAATTAGCTACCATAAATCCCGCAAATTTCGAGGGAGAAAACGTCTAAATAATTTATTAAATTACTACTTCTACATTTTACCTGATGCAAGAATCTAAATATGAGCTTTTTGTCATTTCTAATGTCTAAGAAAAAATAATTATTTTTTTTTGTTTCTACACTTAAAATTTGGTTTATTTCTATTCGTTCATTTCAAACTTTTTTACTAATTTCCAACATATTAGCTACACCAAATAAAAAGAAAACAATTTTTTCTTCCAATGGAGTCTATTTCAAATTTTTTTCATTTTCAAGTTAATTTAACGTATTTAGGCACGTATTTAGTCTCTTGACTTTAAATGACATATTAAAAAAAATCTATTTAAAAAATCTTAGCACTGAAGGGTTTAGTTAAGTAAGCTAAAGCCAAAGATTAAACGTTAGCTTATTTAAGATCATTTATCTTATTAATTGGAAGTCATGTTGATTAACTTAAAAGCTGTTCTGTTGATTAATTCCAAAAGTTTTGAAAAAACTTTATTAAGTTTAGCAGAGCTTTATTTGGTATGGCCTTAAAAAACTCAATATCAAAGTTTTTTTTTGCGCGATTAATTTATCTCAGCGAAATAATTCGATAGTAATACCATGGTACGATACTAGGGTTTCAGATTTGTACCCATTGATTTTATTACTTTGAGTATTAATTAGTTCTTAACTTTTAATTGAAAACAAAATTTAGAAATAATTAAGGATTGATTTCTGATAAAAACTTTAAATGTCCCAAGTCATAAACCGTATTAGTACTATTAAATTTCCAGTAAATAAATTTCAAGCATTTTTATTTCAATTACAGTTAATAAACTTTTCTAGACAATTTTTTAAAAATGAGGTAAAAATTCAAAAATACCGAAAAATGATAGAACGGTTACTACGGTTTATGATTCGGCGCACTATATTAAGTACACAACTTCCAATTAGTTCTATTTAAAAGTAACGCATTTTGAAAAGAGAATCATACAAATTTGAAAAAAACTTTAATCAAAATTTTAAGAATAAGCTATTTCTAAAGTGATTGGCAAATCACAAAGTAAAGAGTTCCTACAGGATAGAATTCGCATTCCTTTGTAAATGCGACTCGAGAAGTTCGACTCTGCAAGAAATTTTTGGGAATTTTTCAAATATTTAAATACTTGAAATTTTCTAAATTAGACATTGTTTACCAATTTTCGCCGAAATCCCAATAATAACATACCTTACCGAACTTTAATTTCGCACAGTACTGTATCACTTTTTTGGAAAATACTGGAATAGAGTACTACAAGAATAAAAGCTGAAAAAATTTATTTAGAATAAACTTAAATATGAAAACCCCGCAAATTTTGCGGGGGAAAAGAGGCTAGTTTTTGTTAATTTCAAAAAAATAATATCAATATATAAAATCAAAAAGAAATTTTATTTTGCAACTTTTAAAAAAATTAAATTTTTTAAAAATTTTTAAATTTTTGTTTTTATTATCAAATTATTTAAAGAAAATATCGGTGATTTGGGAATTAGTCGACATGTAAAGTTATTACTTACAAGTCGTCATGTTTAACTTAGAATATTTTTTTTTTAGAAAAATTTTTTTTCTCAAATTTTGATGAGTGCCCTATCGTCGAAAAATCGTTTTATATGTCAATTTTTAATTTCTCTATTTAAATGAATTTTCATAAACATTCATATTTAAATTTTTTTTAACTTTATTTAATAAAAAGGCAGCGTCGGCGTCAGGCAGTAAATTTTTAGGTGATGCTAACTTGAATTCTTTTTTCTTATCGTTTAAAAAAATTAATGTAAAAATTGATTCTAAATTTGACTAATAGAATAAAATGGAGTTTTTTCGTTTAAGACAAGAAAAAACTGTTAAAAATTTAAAATTTAAATTTTTTTTGTTAATAATCAAAATTATCAATTTTTTAACTATAATTTATCGCTTTAGCTTTATACGATTTTTTAAAAAATATTAAATTTTTCTCCAAATGTCATTTAAATATATCAAATGGCTAAAATTTAAATTTATCGGTATTATTTTTAAGAACCATCCGAAATTGAAATTTCCAAGTTTTTTAACGATATTATATCCGAATTTTTTAGTTTTAATTATTTTTTATAATCCATTTTATTCTTCTTATTAGTCAAATTTAGTATAAATTTTTACATCATTTTTTTAAAAAAGTTTCATATCTATCGGTACAGTGATTTGGCTGTGGGTAACCAATTATCTTAAAAAAAAACAATTAAAGAATATATTTGATTTACCTGTATACTATTAATTGCGTGTAAATACAGTAGCATAAAAAATATACTATCTTTGGAATTTTCGAAAGGATACAAATTATATTTAGCATCCATCTAGCGCCGTTCCTGTAAAAAGGTCTTATCAAGTGTCTTATTAAAATCTCTGAATTTCTAATAGATTAAAATTTTTTCTTTAGTTTTAGGCGGAGTAGCTATTATTAGAGTACAATTCTGAACTAAATTAACACCCGACATAAGCCAAAGTTATGTTTTGGCCGTTCCGAAACCGAGTCCAGAAGAGGCTAAAGCAAGGCATCGAAACATGTTAACTTAGCTTTGGAAAAAATGGTTTCATAACTTTGGCTTGGTTAACTTAGTTCAGAATTGCAACCCAAGTTAGATATCAAATTAAATATTTTTTTTGCAAAAAAGAAGATCAATATTTTATGATCTAAGTGATTCCTGACACTATCTTTTCTCTTAATTGAGGATCAATCAAAGAATATTTACGTAAAAATAAATATAATGAGTGTAAAAAATAATTTAAATCATAAGATATATTTTTGTTAAAAATAATTCATAATGCTCTTTAAATGTGAGCATTTTGATTCTTAAAAATTAAATGGCTCACAGTAATTTAGATAATAAAATTCAAGCTAAAAATTCCTTTTTTTAATTTCAGCGACATTCTAAGTATTACTTTTCTTTAATTAAAAATCTACCTAAGGATAATTTGGTTTGTTGATGCATTTAGGAAGAATGAAAAACAAACTTAAACAGTTTTTAAGCAAATTAGCTAAAACACGTATACACAAGAAATAAATACATATTTTAAACCAAATTACTTAACGAAACGTATAGGAAAACCTATTACGCCATAAATTATGAATATTATTTATTGTTTATAAAATTTTTAGTTGCTAGAAATTTTTGTTATAAATAAAAAAAATAATCAATTTTTCTTTTTTGTCAACTTCTTGTCATTAATGCCATGTTTTTAACAAGGAAGGTACATTAAAAATGCTCAAACGATTTCATCTAAACATAGACCCGGTCGGTCTATCCTTTAGTTGTCTAACTTATGTATTTTTATTGTATGCATACTACGTTCTTATTGGTGTCGTAATCATACCATTAATGAATGAATCGTAATTTCTTACCAGTTTCTTTTTAAAATGGGTACATTTTTTTTTACTCATTTTCCTTTTTTAGAATATATGGGTGCCTAAATGGTGTGCTATTAACAATTCTAATATTTTTATGCATAATTTCTCATTTAAAAGCAAGTCTTTCTAATCCTGGTTATGTTTCCATTTTAAATAATAAATATAATGATAAACCTCAAGTAATTTTTCAAAATAAAAACTAAATTATTTAATTGAAGAAAAAAATATTATTTGAAAAGATTAGTCAAGAGGGTTATACTACATGTTCAAAATGTGAAATATATCGTACTGCTGATTCTCATCATTGTGGCATTTGTCGAAAATGTATTAAAAAAAGGCATCACCATTGTCCATGGTAAGTCTTTTAAAACATTTTCTTTTACGAACTAATAAAAAAAATTTAAAAACTTTTTTGTTGTTGTTGAAGGATTAACAACTGTATAGGAGAATTAAATCAAAAATATTTTATTCAATTTAATTTTTACACATCAATTTTGTGCATTTATGGCATTATATTTTTAATGACATCTTTGATCATTTATCCGGATGAAATACAAACAAGTAATCGAATTAGCCCATCAGCTCGAGTGTATCATTCAGTGTTTGTTATAGTTGAGTGTATTGTATTCGGTTTATTTGTTTTTGCCATAATGTGTGAACAAATAACATCTATTACATCTTCATGCGTTGGTCAAAAATCAAATCATTCGGAGACTAGAAAAAGTTGTTTTGACAATTTAGGAGAAAATTTAAAGTTAAAATATTTTCAATTTTGTCAAGTTTTTGGCCAAAAAAATCCGATTCTTTGGCTATTTCCATTTGATTTTAGATCAAATTCTAATTTCAAATTTCAAGGCAACAATTTTTTTAGCGTTTAAAACTTAAAAAAAAAAGGAAATTTCTTTTAAATCATAAATGTAAATGAATTAAGATTTTTTAAAAGCTTGATGAATTGTAATTACCGTTTTATTATTTTATAATACTTTATTTTTTGAATAAAAAAATATTAAAATAATTTTCTATTAATTTTATTGTGTACAAAAAACTAATCGCATAATATCAACTTCTTTTTACAGGGCTCCGTAAAAAGAAGTAAAAATTGACAAATTTTATTCCTATTCTAAAAAGACTAGTCAATTTATTTTCAAAATTTAGCATGAAATGAATTAAATAAAAAAAAAAATTATGAATTTAAAAAATTTAGAAAATCCGAAATAGAAAAAAAAGTTTTCAATTGAATTTATCAAAAAAAAAATAAAAGAAAATCAATTAAATAATAAAAAAATTTTAAATGGTTTATTTAATTAATTTTGTCATGAAAATCATTAACTAAATTCAATTCCTATTTTAATAAAATATCGGTAATCATCAAGAAAATCTACAATTTAATTATATAATTTCTATGAATTTACAGGAACATTGCCGGATTTAAAAAAGAAAATTGTTTAAAATTTCGAAAAATTTATTTTTTCTTTTGATTTATTTCAAAGCATTCAACATTTTTCCTGAAAATGAATTATCTAATATTGGCCAGGCAAAGAAGTTGACCTAAAAATATTAAAATATATTAACTATTTCATCAAGTGAAAGAAATTAATTTTTAAAGCAAAAAATTGCCGTAATCATTCGATAGTTATACCGTGGTACAAAACTTAAGTTTCAGATCTGTACCCATTGATTTTATTACTTAAATGAATTCATAGACCATAGGGGGTGGTATAATTTAAAAAATTTTCGATTTTATACCGGGACTACTATTGAGTGATTACGGTATTAATTGCTTGATAGCTAAAGTCGCTGTTATAAATATTAAAAGCATTCCAGAACCTATTTCAAAGTTTAGTATTTACATTTTTCGATTTATAATTATCGAATGCTTTTTGAATTAAAACATTTAATTTCGAAAAATCTTGGTAGCAGTTCTTTCTTACGTATTGTTTTAAATCACAGAAAACACCCTCAACTGGATTCAATTCACAATGAAACAAAATAACACTTTGTGACCATTTGAAAGGGCTATGCGCTCTAGATAAGTACAATTAACCTTAAATGCTGGATGCATTGAAATTATTTCCCTTAATTTTTCTAGACTAATTTCTTTTGAATTTAAATCAGGTTCAATTAAATTTAGCTCCTTGCAAATACGAATCAGTCCTTTATATATTCCACTTTCATCAAAACAACTAAGACTAGATTATCATTTTGTTTAAAAAACATATTTAAAAATTTTTATTAAAATTAAATACCTTTTTTGATGATTATTTTCTCTCATTTTATTTCTTGATACACACAATTAGTACCTGGAAATTTTTAAAATAGCTTTGGATCGTAAACTTTAGTAGTATGAGTCCTTGCATTATCACAATTATTTAAATTGAATTATTATGAAAAGAGCGGTTAAATTTAGCCAAAATGAAGTAACGTTTAAATTTTTTTTGAACCACTTCGTTGTCAAAAAATATTTAAGTGTTCAAAATAGTTCTTTTTTTGGTTCAATCCAAGCATTTGCAGAACGTGGATAATAATTTATATGTATCATTCATGTCATGTTCAGGATAAAATCTTAGAGCCTTTTGATATTCTTCTTTATCGAATTCGAAGAAATCAACAGTTTTTGATAGAATCGTTAAAATTTATATCATTATACTGCGACCTTTACCTTTTTTAAAAAATGGTGCCTGATCTAGGAAAATCCAACGATAAGATGATACTTCACCAGACCTGAAAATTGATTCGTCGTGAGACACAAGAAGTTTTTTATCTGAACTGGTTCCATCGATTTTAGAATACCATTTTCATAATAAGGACAATAGTAAAAGTCTTTAGAATCAAGCAAATATTGAAGGAATTTTTTTCATTTAAGTAAATCAGTCCTACAACCTTCGGCTGACCTCACTACCTCATCTTCACTCAGATCATTATCTGGATACATTTCTCTAAAACGCTTGTCAAAAAAATTTACGAGGCTTTGGACATCAAATGAAAACTTTTTGAACAGGCTTTTGATAAAGCAAATTCTTTAGGCTCTTTTTCCAAATCTCGTTCGTGAGTTGAGCTTCAGCTCCCGATTTTATTGATGAAGATACTAATTAAGTACGATAAATTGGACGAAGTTTGAGTTTGAGTTTTTTGAATTTTGTGTCAAAAGCTCGAATTTCAAGTCGCTTTAATGTTTAAATTTAGTATTAATTTCTAAATTTAATTAAAAATTACATATTTTTTCAAGTCCGATATTAAAAAATTTTTTAAAGAAAATGCTTCCCAAGAATTAAACCTTTTTATTTCATTTTTCTGTTAAAAATTTTTTTTTTAAGAATTCTTTAGTTTTGAGGGTGATGAAAGGTTTTAAAGATATAAAAATCTAATTTTTTCAATTATTTTGCTAAATTATTTTTTTGGTAAAATTAAATTTAGTCAAAGAAAAACGCTGAATTCAGATATTTTGATTGTAAATCTATCAGATAAATGCAAAAATAAGTTATTTAAAAATTTTTAAGTTTTTTAAATTTACACCCAAAAAAATGCATATTTTCAATGAATTTAATATTTGAATTACTCAAAAATGAGAAGAGATAATTAAAAAAATGTTTTAAATTCGAAATCTACGTCAAAAATTACAAAAGATAGATTTCTTAGAAAAAAAATAAAAACGTCTGGATTCCCGACTACGGTTTATGATTTGGGGCACTATAGAAATTAATATTTTTTCTTGAAACTTAGACAAATTGGAAGTAATGTTTGAAATTTGGTGCTATTATCTTATTTTATTCAAAAGTTATGCAATTAAAACCAAAAATACCGAAAAATTAAATAAATTTTAAATACGATAGATTTTGACCGTCTTTTTGAGTTTAACTTTTGATTGGAAGGTCAGATAAAAATCTTATATTTAATCAGAATTAATTAAGCTTTAAAACGATAAATTATGAGAGTAAAAAAATAATAAAAGATATCAGGACATTGAGATTGAATAGATGGGGTCAATGTCAAGTTGCTTATTTTCGGTAACTGTTTCATAGGAATATGATACATAGCATTTTTTAATCACGAGAGTTGGTAGTTTGTATGTACAAAATTTCATTAGTTTTGGATGCTTACTAGATATTTTTTTTTGAAAAAAAAACGACAAACATTTTTGAACACCCGTTACTATTTCGTGACCGCATAAAGATTTTAAATAAAAATGTAAACTTTCAAATCCTGTTAAATATAGAATGAACATATATAATATTCAAGGTCAGACAATGATGCTAACGAAAGAAGAACCAGGCAAAATAATACGCGATAATTTTCCAACAAATCTGGTGGTTAATTAGGTATAAATTTTAAATTCTTTATGAAGCAACGATACGATCAGTTTTTAGGATCCGGACTTAAATAAGTTGATTATATTTCAAAATAAAATTTTTGGTTTTCAATTTAGAAAAATTTTGATAAGACTATTTTTTTTATTTTTGTTTATTCTAAAATTCAATTAAAATAGAGTTGTAATTTGGTTTTTGAAACGACAAGAATACAAAAATGACAGGTTAATTTTTGTTATTTGGAAATGGATGAATACATTTAACAAGTTATTAAAAAAAATAGAATAAATTTTTGTTACAATTTACTCAATGGATTTAGTTTAAACTAGACGACGATTACTACCTCATATAACTGTTTAAAAAATATTTGCAATCAATAATATTTAAGTGGGAATTTGATTTGATTTTTTTAGTTGTTGAAATATTCTAAAATAAATATTATTTTATTACTTGCTTGTCTTACCAATAATAGTAATAATAATATCCTTTATTTGATTTAGTTTTTATTTTTATGTGAAAAATGTCTTTTTCTAATCCTGTTACAAATTTACTATCTCTAAAGTCTTTCAAATACAAGAACTCACTTTCTTTTACAAACAAATCGATTTTTTTCCTATTTCTACCTTCTAAATTCTTAACCATTTCAAATCATTCAAAAAGAAATAAGAAAAAAAAAGATTTAACTCTTATAATTTAAATCATTAATCAATCTTGATTTTTAATTTATATATTTTCTTAATAATTATCCTTAAATCATGAATTTTACGCCTTTAAATAAGCTTATCAATCAGGATATCATTAATATTAGAATTGAATTACTTAAGGTCCATTCATAGGTATAGATGATATATACTTATTTTAAATCTTAAATTTCATAAACTATACATTTTTTTAGGCTTAAGAATCGTATTTCTCTATATAAGCGTGATGCATTTATAAAAAAAAATAATTCTTCTGATTCCAATTGATTAGTTCCTTAAAGTTGAATTAATTTATTTAGTGTTTGCTGACTCAGGTCTATACTTTTGTAATTAATGAATTGGAAGACCAAGAAAATTTTATTTTGTCTATCGTAAAAATCTTTATATCAAAAATACCGGCGTCCTATTAAGTATAATTTTCATGAATTTAAGTATAATTTTCTTCTTTAGGGATACAGGATCAGCATTAATAAGTTTTTCATAATGTAATTTTCATTCATAGGAATAGAAATAATAAGTGTCAAAATTTTGTTTTTAAATTTTGATCGACTTAAAAATTCAATTAAAAATTAAGAAAAAAAAAGTTTATTTTTAATGGACACATGAATCGAAGTAGAACGGGAAGATGTGCCTTATAAAAAATAAAGAATTAAATTGATCTAATTTTAGGCTAGAAAATGATAAAATTAAGAAAACTAAGCATAAAGAAATAAATTAAGACATATATAAAATTTCAAAATTTTTTCCAACATGTCAAATTAATTTTCAAGGATAATTAAAATTCCTTTAAATAAATACAAACATTTGAAAAAAAAATTGAGAAATGAATTATTGATTTGCAATATTAATAAAGGGAAGATTGTCTCTTAAAAATAAACTTTTTTTTTTCTGGTCATTTTTTCCCAAACAATATGGTTTTGTATTTTTTTTTTCAAAAAATTAAAAGCTTAAAAACTTTTTTATATTTTAAAAATAGTAAAAATTAAAAAAGTTTTTAAATATTTCTATTGTTTTAGAATATATGAGAAAATTTTTTATTTCTAAATTTTTTAATTGAAAAAAAATAGCTATAAATAAAAGCCACCAGATTTTTAAAATTACAAAAATAGCCGGACAAGTAACCCACAGTCAAAAAAATAAATAAATTCCAAATAATTTTGACGTTTTTATATATTTCAATAGACAAATTAATCGCTTTTCAGGCTTTATTTATAAATAATTACTCTAGATAAAATTTTCATTATACTGTTATTGATTTTTAAATCTTGAACTTTAGTACCAAGATAATTTACGATCATAAAATTTTGTCCTTATATCGATTAAAAGTTATGTTTTAGGAATATTTCTATAGATCGTTTAAATTTAATTATACAAATTACTCAAAAAAATTTTAAAAAGGTGCATTATCCTGATGCTTAAATCTAATAATTCGATTTGTAGACATTGTCTTAGTATCGGCATATACTTAGTTTTATCCTAACGAATTACCGATTTTACATAAATATTTGTATAATTATTGAAGTGAAAAATCGTAAAATTAGCGAAATTTACATAAATAATTGTAAATTTACTTGATTTTCCGTAAAATAAAAATGGCAAAAAAGCCGTTTCTGAGAACTTTTTGATTGTTTTGATAAATTCGTTATTGGGAACTGATGGCAATAACTTTTACTCTTTTTTACCTGAATTCCATTCTGATAATATTGTTCGAAATACGGGAAAAAATAAAAAGAAACTCATAGTAAATTTTATTTTATTTTTTTCCAAAATTTAGTGTAAATTTACATAAAAAAAGCTTTTCGTTTCACTTTCAATTCTCAGAACGGCTTTTTTTACCATTTTTATTTTAGGGAAAATCAAGTAAATTTACAATTATTTATGCAAATTTCTCTAATTTTACGTAAATTTACTAGAACTCTGGTAATTTTACAGGAATTTTAACGTAAAAAGAATATTTTTTAAGGATTTTATCTTTAATTAAAAACTATAAAAAGTGGTAATTTAAAGCCGTTTCAGGAAATAACAGGAATAAGATCAAATAATTTATGCGGACAAAACTGAAAAATAAAAACTCATAGATTTTATTAAAACATATTTTTTACAATTTTACTAAAGATGAGACGAAGTAAACAGAGTGAATTCGGGTTGTAAACTGAGTTTCATTGAGTACCAATGCGTAATTAGTCAAAAAATTTAATTAAAACCAAGGTCTTTAATCAAAATTAAAAGAAAATAGTAAAATAAATTAATTTTAACCAAGTCTTAATTATAATCGCGGGGTTTTCTAGCAAGGAAATGCGGTACTATTCTCTCAGCTGATTTTCCGCTTTTTCGTCTCATTTCTGTACAATACTTTCATTGTTTTATTACTTTTGGCAATTTATGATTTGAATTAAAAGTCATATTTTGAACATTTTCGTAATTCTATTGTTGAGGTCTTTCAAAAGTTTCGAATCTATTTGAATCTCAATTTTTTATAAATAAGATTTTTGCTTTATTTATAATATATTTTCCAGGTGCTTCTTTTTCATTTAAAATTAAATCTTAATTTTCCATGCGAAGTTTGTGCATATATTGTAAATACCAAATGGATATTTTTATAGCTTATTGCATCTAGGAGATATATTATTTAAGCGCAGATTCTAACTTTGACTTTACTCAAAAATATAAGTCATTTCTAGCTTTGTATCCTGCAAACTCAAATTTTCGGAAGTAAAACTGTTAAAAGTTTTATCACTCTATGTTAAAAATCAATTTCAATTAATTGTTGAATTTAAATTGCTCCAAGCAAATGTAAATAGAATTCACAAATTCGGAAATTGGTTTCGGTAAATAATATTTATTTCTCTAAAAAGCAATTAAATATTCCATTTTAATGTTTAAGACATGCACAGGTTAAGTGCTTGAAATTGGAAAATATTTTATTTAGATATTTAAGATATTTTTTGTTAGTTACTAGTCGTTTTTTACTTTATAAATAAATAAAAAAGTCAAAGCAAAGAAAAATGCAAGTATAAAGATTAAGAAAAAAAATCATATTTTTATTTGTTTAAGATTAGAATATAAAGATTTACTCAAGTTGTAATATTATCATCACCCTTTTAAAATTAGAGAAGTATTCATTTATTCATATTTGATTCGATTATCTTTACTTTTGTTTTATTGAGGGAAAAAATTTTAATTCCCTTTTTTTCATTAATAAGGTTGAAAATTTAGGTACTATTTATTTTATGTCTTAATTTTTAAATTAAAACCTTAAATAAATATTGTTTCCCAAACAAAACATCAAATTTGAAATTCATAGCCCACTAACAAAGAGAAAATAAATTAGTTTTGAGTGACTTAAGCAACAACAAAAAAAGAGACCTGCTTAATTTTACGATCATGACATTAGTTAATTTTTACATCTTAATAAAGTCGCTTTGAAAAGCTTATCGAATTTCTCTAAATTGTCACCCCTGAAAGAAACAGTTTTATTTTATTTAAATTAAAAATATTTTTTGTTACAATAATAAAGATATAAACCAACTTAGATAGCCCCAAGAGCTTTAAATAAAAAACTCTGTTCCAAATCTTTTAAAAATAAACAAGAAATTGATCATTTTTAGACTAAATAAAAGAATTTATTTATTTTTTATCTATTTCTTACTTCAGGGTTAAATTGAATGAATATGTATTTTTTTATTGATCAAGATCATCTTAAATTTATAAAAAATATTTAAAATATAAAAAAGATTTATAAAATGTCTAAATTGAGTAGTTAATTACTTTCTCTTTTTAGTTTTGTTTTGAAGTTTTTATATTTTATTTCCTTTAATTTATTTTTATTATTAATCAAGTTCCGAATTTAAAAAAAAAAAGATTTAAATTTTTTAGGTCAATAAATTTTACAGGCGACAATCGATTTTTTTCTCCCTTTAATTTATGGTTCTTATCAACAAAACTTTCTTTTTCTTTATTGTTCTTATTAACAGGAATATTTGCTTATTTTATAGATTTATTTTACGGATAAATGCTTTTCGGCTAAATTTCTCATCAAATCGAGTTCTACGGAACCTTCTTAAATCAATCTAGATTCAATCTTTTTTAAATTCAGATTCAAATTTTATTTATGAATAGCTATGATTGGAGATACAAAAAATTAACAGTTATAAGACTGGGTTAAACTAGGCAAGGTTATTGTTTAAATGTAAATATTTTGTTTTACAAAATTTTAGCATTTTAAATTACTTTAAAATTAAAGAAATGCATACGACTTTTAAATTTTAACTAACTAATTGATAAGTAGATTGGTAAAATTTTATTCCAACTTAGAACAGCGAAAATAATTTTGAGCCGAAAACAAAATAACTCGTGATTATTTTAGAGGTTCATATTCGTTTGCAGCCTACCGGATCAAGATTTAAACAGTCCAAAATATGAGAACTTGTTATATTTAGATTTTTATTAAAAATTTAAGAAATGACAGTTTTTTTCTTTTAATTTGCTTAATAAATTATATATCAAGTACATTTTGATGTCAATATGAAGAAGCTTAACAATATAGAACTCATGTTATTTTTTATTTTTCAAAAGAGACACCAATTAAGCACAATAATAATTTATAGGTTAAAATTTATTTTATTAATTTTACTTTTATTGAAAACTTAAAATTTCAAGAATTTAATTAAAAAAAATTCCAATTAAGATCTTTAAGAATTGAAAAAAAAACCTGTTTTTTAAGAATACCTTAGAAATTGACAAGTCAAGATTATTTAAATTTTTGAATTCAAGTCCACTTAAATTTTTTAATAGATTTCTAAACTCTAATAAATTTTATTTTTTAGTTGTACTACCCATTACTACATGGTACTATACTAAAAAATTATGAAAAATTTTTATTTAACATCTGCAAATCATTTGATTCTGTGTTAAATTTCTATCAATTCTCATGTAAATTTGTTATGCTCGAATTGTTTTATTTATTTTAAAATATTAATGTTTGTATGTATTCGTTACCACAATTCAAACATTAAGAATGTTAAATGACCACTTTACATTCGAAAACAAAAAAGTAAACATAAACGAGACTAATGACTTTCATTAAATACCTAATTAATACAAATGACCAAGTCGTTTCTTTTAGATTAAACAAAACTTTGAGTTTGTCATATCTATTTTAATTGTTAAGGACAAATAGCAAAATAATGGTCATTCAAATTAATGATTTTTTTTCTGAATATATTATTACTATAAAATATTTGATATCTGGTTAGTATTGTATTCAAAGGTTGAGGGTTATCCTACAATCAAATTTTAAAATTTAATATTAATTGAAATTTTATTTTTTAAAAATATAGGTGACGACGCTCAGTTATTTAATTAGTAAATATTAGTTAAAATAAAATTTAATAAAATTCTTGAATGCAGCGTCTGACAAAAAAAAGAGTACAAAATAGGCTAATAAATTTTCT
>NTPY01000024.1:1539440-1574732 GCA_002922825.1 Brachionus calyciflorus
CTGACAAAAAAAAAAGTGTACAAAATAGGCTAATAAATTTTCTGACAAGAATAAAAAACAGGCGAGTAAATATTGGAATTTTCCTATTTATTTAAACAATTAGAAAAACCTATAAAAATAAATGTAAATTTTTTAAATTTTGAAAGCGTTCAGGGAACTCTTTTTTTTCAAATTCAAAGTTATGCAATCAAAAATCTCAGTTGGACCTATTACCCACTAGGACTAAGATAAGGTCAAATTTAAGTTCTTTAAATTTTTTGTTTTAAATTTAACTAATTAGAATTTAATAATGAGAATATATATCTCAAGTAAATCTAAAAGTTATTTATTTGAAAGGCCCCAAGCGAATTTATCTTAGATTCAATTTATTTTTTTGTTTTTATTTAATTTTCATGATTTTATTTGCTTTAGAGTATTTTGTAAATTTTAGTTTCTATCTTTATTTCTATCTTTCAAATTAATTAATAAAGAAATATTAGGAGACATATATAAATATATATTCTTCATAAGCTTTTGAAGTCGCTAACATTATGGACACATAATAAAAACAAAACAAAAAAACTTTAATGTAAATATTTGGACTCAAACTGAAACTAAAGAAATTTTTGAATAATGTCACGTTTGGTAAGCTTTCGATTAACATGCATAGCAATATTCTATAGATTTTCCTCAGGCTAAATCTAAGACTATCTCTTTGATCAAACTAAAAAGGTAATGAATGAATTATTTATCATTCTAATTCGATTTGAATTAGACACGAAGCTTTTTGTGTTTCTTTAATGAATGAATTAAGTAGCTTAAGTCATTTTTTCTTAGTTAGTCAACCTATATTAGATTTACATTAGTATTTTATTTCAGGTTCGCCTTGATCCCAGACTTTCGATAAAATTTTATAATTAAATTTTAGAATCATTTTTATTAGGATACATATTTTTGAATAATTTTTTTTTCGAGTCTGAATCCAAGTAGATCAAATTTTTATCGGCTAAATTTCATCGCGAAAAAGTGAAAGTGAAAAATTTCATCTAAGTAACTCTATAAAGGTCATAAAATTAAAAATATAACAAAAATTTTATAAGTTTCTTTATTTTTTTTAAGTCTTTTGTATCATCTGTAAAATTTTAAATTTCAAAATATTTGCTTAGAGAACTTATTTGACAATTATTGAGTAGTAGGAGATAAATTTGTTCCAGTCGTCAAAATTACAATGACTAGGAGTTAAGTTCTGAATTTGGAGACTCGAAATTAAGACAAGAAATAAAAGATGTGATAAACTTAAAATTATCCATGGATTCAGTTAAAAAAGCAATCAAGCTTTATTTCCAAAAGCATAATACAGCATCAAAAAATTAAACACTTTTTTTATTTTTTTGCTATTTATTAGTTAGCTAGGGTAAATATTTACCAAATAATAAACCATGTAATCGATACTTTTTGAGGGTATATAAAAACATAAAATGACTTACATGACACATATATTTTTTTATTTATTTATTTTTAAAATTTTTTAATTGACAATTTTATTTGTAATAATCGACAAAAAAAAATAATTGAGACCTTTTTATTTTTGTTGAAATACGAAAATGCAAGAATAGGCCCAAAATTAATAGCTCTAAATTTTTTGTGTAAGTGTAAAGAAAAAACATTTGAAATACAAAATTTGTTTTTTTTTCTAACCTGATTTTTTAACAAATAATTGAAAAGGTCATTTAATAAGAAAAAAAAAGAGAATACCGGATTTCTAGAAATTGAATTCCAGAAAACTAAATACACTATCTAACTTAACTAACTAACCATGGTTACTAAGTATTATATACATTATTTAATAATAATAATAATGATCATCGTGTCCTGCCATATCCTAACTTAATTCTAATTTTTTTTGCTCGTTTCTTCTAAGGCTTTAATAAATCTTTTTTGTTTTAGAATTGTTTAAATAGAAAACTAGTTTTTTTTTGTTGAAATTTTTAAAAAAGACGGTCAATTGAATTTTATTTGTTTTAATTTTATTTTGTTTAATTTAAAAAATCTTTTTAAAAGATATTAAACAATTTGAGACAATTTTTTAATTTTCAAGTGGTCACTTAAGAAAGGGCTTAAAATTGGAACATATCAAGGTCTTAATTAATGCTTATTGAGAAAAATTTATGTAAAATAAGTCAAAAGGAAATAATTAATTTTTACATTAAAAGGTAAACTAATAAACCCTAGTTTTATTTTCGGTGTTTTCGAAATCTGATTTCTACCGTAATTAAGAAAAATTTCTCCTCAAGCTATCCATTTTGGAAGAAGACACTTTTGACACAATATTTATTAAAAATTTGATACAGCAACATTATTTTTTCTAAAATAAATAAATTTTGAAAACTCAATTTCAAATTGTTTTTGGAAAATTACGGTGAAAATTTACGGATTGTAAGAAAAAAAAATTACTTTTCTTGTATTTGGGACAAAAAATATAAATTTTTATTTATTCGAATCATTTTTTCAGAGTTATATTTCTTTTTCCCTACCTAAGTATTTTAAGTAGGATAATAGAAAATGGAAAAATACCAACAGAAACTTGTATTTGAAGTTATGAGATAGTTAAAAAAAATACATAAATTTTGCATAAATCTTTAGAAAAAGCTATAAAAAAATTTCAACATTAAGAAAAGATGGACTTATTCTTTTCTAATTTGTTGGCTAAATTTCTTTTATAAAAAAATACTTGATTTTCGATTAACCAAATGATAGTCAATAGAGATTAATATAGCTTTAAAAAGATAAATTTAAAAAATTTTATGTATTTTAACTTTAAAGAATTTTAAATTAACTGTTTAACTTAATATATTACTTAAGGGTTAAGTAAAATTGATCAAAGCCCTGTAATAATTTCACGCTCGATAAATTAATTATTTGAACAAAAATAAAAATTGCTGATTTTTCCTAAGGATTTTGTTTAAATCGTCTCAATAGACTAGACTTAGATTGTAAGAAAAAAAAAATTTTTTTTTATTATTAAATCTTAAAATAATTCTTTCTTAATATGATAAAAATAAATTTATCATCTTTCAACAAAAAAATTATTGCATTTGTAACAAATATTTAAAATGTATTTATCAATGTCAATCAACGAATATAAACAATACCTTTAAATTTTGGGACATTCTTGCTGGACGAAGATTTAATTATCTAACTAAAAGGCTTTTAAATCAAAGTATAATTAAATTACAATTTAATATTTATCGCCTTATCGAACTTAAACATTTAAATTTTTTTTATTTTTAGATTTACAATAAAAAAAATAATAAACATATCTAATTTTTTTTGTTACTAAAATTAAACAGAAGCTTACGCTGATTTGTGTGATTATACAGACTCGGATCAATGCTAAATAATAAAAACTGGTTAGGACTTTAATTCTTACTTTAAATCTGTTTTTATAGCCTTTAAAATGAAAATAAAAAGCAAAAACACAATAACAGATCTCGAGAATTCAATTAATAAATTTTTATATAGCCCTAAATATTTAGTAATTAAACTTCTTGATAAATAAACGTTCTCATTTACTCGTCGTTGTAAAACGATCATTTTATCTAACATTTATTTAATACCAAAGAGGAAAACGTCAAAATAAAAGAAGTTAGTTTTTATTTATATCTATCTGTTTGTGATAATCGTAATCTTAAAGCAATGGTCTATTTTACATGATTTATTATAGATCGTATTTTTTCTTTTTTAAATAATATTCTTAAAAAGTTAAGCTCCCTAAAATATTTATTAAATCATTTATTATAAAGTTTGAGCAACAAAAAATATTCATTTAATTATTAAGTTTAAATCTAGAAATATTAGAAATGAAACTTTTTTTTATAATTTACCATAAGTTCCGTACACTTTACTCCATTTATCTGATTCAATTTAAATAATTATGCAATTTTTCTATATGATTAAACATATGAATTTAGTTATTCGAATTATTTTATTTAATCTTATTCAAATTATTTTGATTAATCAGATGCTCAGAGTTAATTGAGCTTCAGGTTATAAAAATCATTACTTAATTCTTTACTTTTATTTTACCAAACATGATAAATGCTTCAAAGTTATGTTTTAGTTTTATTGAAAGAGCAAAATAAGAAGCGAAATCTCGAATTACAAAATTTTCCTTTTATTAAAGGAATTCTATTTTGAAAAAGTTCTTGAGAATCAACCATCTCAATTACTAGACCATTAGATCACGATCATTACTGAGTTTTTAATAGGCAGTAAAATAGAAAATTCGCAAAGAAAATATTTACGAGAAAGAAAATTTTTCGTTCATTTATTTACCAGTTTTTTCTTATTAGTGAATAGTGAATATGACAATTTTTTTTTAAATAAGAAAAAAAAGCTCTTTTGAAACAAATTTGAAGTTTAAAGTAGCTATAAATTTATAAAAATCAAAAATATTTTTTATTAATTTAATGTTTATGCAGTTTTTTTTTGTTGAAGAAATTATGATTATAAACAAAACTATTGAAATTGACCTTAATATAAAATGAAAACCTGCCATGAGAAATTAACTCGAAAAATTTACTCATTGAAAAATCCTTAATTAAATTTTCTTTTACAAGGATGCTTAATTCAGAAATTAAAAGCTACCAGTGATCCTCAAGGAGTATTATTTAATTTACTAGCTTAAATATCTCAATATTTTCTCTAGTAATTTAATGATTTTTCAAGTACTTTTTTTTCTATACTTATACGGATTAACAATAATTTTTTTTTTCGTTTTTTGGCTTGGATTACTTGAGCAGTACTTTAATATTTAGAAGAAGTTTAGCGGTCATAATAGAACCCATTAAAAATTTGGTGGTCTCTTTTTTGAATTTTTAAAATTTTTCATTTCCATGAATAGTTTAAAAAATTTGTAAGGATTTTATTTAGTTTTTTTTTATTTACAAAACTTTATTCGACTAGTTTTTAATTATTACAAAAAAAAACTCTCTTTTTTGTTCCAAACAATAAAGAATTTAAAATCGTTTAAGACTCTTTAAACAAAAAATTAAATTAGTCAAAATTAAATATTTTGAAATGTTCCCTAACCAAAATTAAATTCAAAAACCCAAGGATTTAATTAATTGTAAATCAAGTTATATAACTTAGAATTACTAGGTTACACAATTCATGTTCAATTAAATTCTATTCTTCAAATACTAAAATAGAAAAAGCAGTTTTCTAAAATTTTGCCAAAAGAGATTTGTGACTCTTTTGCTAAATATACTAATGTAACTAATTTTAATTCATTAATTACAAATATTAAAGCTTAGACAGTATTCATTGGCAAAATTATTTTGTTCATATCATCAATTTTAAACTTATTTATTATCAATTCTTTTTATTTACTTTTGTTCAAAGTTAGTTTTTAAATTAGTCTATCATCGCGAGAGTGAGAGAGAGAGAGAAAGAAAAAAATTTCAAAAACTAGTTTAAACCAATTATTACTAGAGATAAAAACACTAGTCTTTCAATTTTTATTTTGGTCCAAAAAACCTATTTATTTTTCACTATCTCTCGTGGTGATTTTAATTTTAACTATTATTGTTATTATTTTTGTGATGTCTATATTGATAGTTATAAAAATTAAAAAGTATCTTTCAAGTTAGTTGATTGTTTATATTAACGCAAGTTTTGGAAGTTTTAACAATTTTTAAAATTATTTATTTACTGTAAAGTAAGAATCAAAAAAAGGTTAAAAAGTCGTTTAAAGCTCAATTAAAATTAATATTTATTCGCTTTAGTTTTGGTACAGTAATTTCTTTTCGAGTTTTGCCAAGTCTTTTAAATTATTTTTTTATGGGAAAAAATCCATTTAAATTATTTTAACCTATTTAGGAAGAGAGACTCATAAAGAAACAAATATTTAATAGAAACTTATTATTATTATTATATCGTATTTGATAAACTTTAATATTTATGGAAAAATAAAAATAATAAAAAAATTTGTTGGCTTTTTATTATTTATTAAAAAAGATTTTAATTTTTTTTTGTTTTTAATTGAAATTTTAGGTTTAATGACACAATAATTTTTATTTTTCAAAAAGAATTTAAATTTAAGATTACATCATGTTCATGGCTATTTATTTTTTAGTGACTTTTTGTCGAAAAAAAATTTTAATTAAAAAAAAATTGACAAGTATATTTTTTCTCGTAGAATCAAGTGATTTTTAAGTTTTCAGATAAAAAAATAATTTCATGTGATTTTATTTTTTAATGGATAAGGACTAATTATGACAAAAGTTTATTTTTAAAATTATTTAAATTGATAAAGTCACTCAAAAATTAATCTTAAAAAAAATATTCACAAATCCTATCTTTGATATTGTGAAATAAATGGTTTGCTGAGTTTAAGTTATTAATACTTTTAAAAACTATCTTTTACTGATAATTCATTTGTTATTACACAAAAGAGTGATGTTTTAAGTAGTCATAAAAACAAATTTGTAGGTTGTAAATTCTAATTCGATAAGATCGTTCGGAATTTCCAAAAGAGCTATGACAAAAGTTTTTATTTAAATTCACATACGCTGCACAACTAAATAAAAAGAACCAGATGAACCTTCAAATATCTACTCGTGATATAAATCAAATGAATTTTTTTTTTGATTAAAATCTATATTTTTGCCCTCAAGTATTAGGTTAATTTGAAAAATTCGATGTTACAAAAAATACTTTTAAGCGAATCGATTTGGAATATTTTTTGGTTGTGATATTATGTTTTTTCAACTTTTTTTAATTTTAAAATATGAATGATATAATCCTGTAAAAACCAACCAAATCATATATGATAATTTATTGTTCTTGTCATGAAGATTCCCGATTTTTGCAGTGAAATCAAGATTTTTCATGAAAAAAATAAATAAAAATGAATTTTGATAGACTTGAGGGTAAAAATGGCTCGTCTCCACGTCGAGCAGCTAAATTAAAAAAAAATTATTTTTTTATAACATCAAGTTGTTTAAACAATATCTTCACTTCAATATGAATGAATTAAAGCAACAACAACACAAAAAAAAATTATTAATCTTTTAAGGCTATTTTTATGATTTATAAAATATTACAACAATAAAAAAAAAGATTTCAAGAAGAACACGATTATTTTCTTGCAATTTTTATGTTTTATAGGTGTTTGTTTTAAAACTTACTCAATAATTATTAACCAAAATAAAAATCAGATTTAATTACAAGTTTTCAAATAATTTGATAACTTTCAAAAAAAAAAAAATTTTTATTATTTTTATCTTTTTGAGTGAGAGAAAAAAATAAAGCAACAAAATATTGAGTTTATATCTTAAGATACAACTATATTTGAAGCAAAAGTAATTAAAAACTATTATTATTATTATTAGATTTCGTTTCATTTAACCCATACCTAAAAATATGAAATCAATCGGATTAGATAGAGAGATAGTTCGCAAATATAGGTTGCTTATTTAGTTCTTTTTATATTCTCATTTTAATTTTAGTAAAGCTATTAATTTAATGTTTAAGTTGTAATTTGAATACATTGGCTATTTATAAAAAAGTGTCCATTTATATTATATTAAAACCCAAAGTGATGCAATTAATTAAGTTTCTTAAGGTTACTTTGCCAAATATAATTGAATGATAACATAGAAATAAAAAAATTAAATTATGCTTTTGGTCATTAAATTTAGAATTAAAAAAAAGAAGAAGCCTAATAAGATTTTCTAGGAATCACATAATTTTTGCGTGGATTCTAAACAAACTAAGAAACTTGGGAATTGATTCTTGATTATTTAAAAAAAATAATCTTTTTAATTTTTTTTCTAGATTTTAAATGATTTAAATACTTGACGTAATAATTGTTTTCAAAAAAAATTATTAATTTAAAATTTTATTGCCGATTTTTAATAATTTTTTAAAATACAATATGTAAATTTAATGGAAGCTTTTAAATCAATGTTCAGTTTTTCTAAAATATCAAGCTTTTTGGCATTGTTTTTTATTTTATTTTTTAATATTCAATTTGTTTATGGTCGTTGTCAGTTTAATGAACTCGAATATAAAGTAAGTACAAGTCAAATCATCCAAGTATTCATAAGATTTCCATAAGATATTCTTAAGGTTTTTAAAATGTTCAAATTTTGAATTAGGTATTATATGTAATTAAAAACTTTTTGAGTCAGATAAATATTCTTAGTTAAAAATTTCAGAATCAATCCAATTCTTTTAAAATTCCTTTTCATTTTTCGGCTTTTTTTTAAAAATTTTCTTTTTACTTATTTTTGGATAAATTGTAAAAGAAATCACAAGATATAAAAAAGTAATTATCTTTATTTGGGTTAAAGAGTACAAAATATTTTATCTATTCTAAAAATATTAAGATCAAGATTTTGATTTAATTTTAATAAAAAAATAAATCAAGATTTTACCCAGGTGATGAATAGATTTGTCCTAGCTTTTGCTTAATGTTTTCATGAAAAAAAATCACTTTTTACGAGAGCTAGTGTCTAGTCAGCTCTGGGATCAGATGTCACAAAAAATGTGATCTTATCAGGAATATGATAATTTTGACCACGAAAATAGTTTTCTGCCCACAAAACTTTTTTCGAGTATTTTGTATCAGTATTCAGTAGAATTTTTGGTTAATAAAAAAAAATTTTTATTAAACTTCTAAGTTCGAAATTTCAGATTTCTTTAATTCTAAAAATAAGTCCTTAGTTTAAGTCTATTTTTTTTAAAAACAAATAAAAGGAATACTCAAATTGGGTTCACAATTGTAACAATTGTACATGTATAAAATCGGTGCCTTTTTGTCAAAAAATTCAGTGTAAATACGAACCATGTGAACCAGGTAAACTTCTTATTTTAAGCGATGATCAATGCTGTCCAACGTGTCAACTACCAAAAAATTCTTGTCATTATGAAGGCTATCTAATAAACGTAAATACCAATAACTTTTTTTTTGTTGTTTTTTTTTTTTCAAAAAATTAACTTAAATATTTTTGACAATTTAAAGCATAATACGGAATTTTCGCCAAAAATATGTACAACATGTAAATGTAAAAATGGCATTATGGAGTGTATTGAAACATGTCAAGACCAAATTAACTCAGAAGATAAGCTCGATATCTCAATAGAAACCGAAACAAATAACCAACGCAAAGAACTGCGCAATTTAAAAACTAGAAACAAATCTACTCATAAATACTCATTTGAATTAAAAACTGAAGAAAAAACTCAAAGTATATGTTATCATGATAATAAAATTTATCAATTTAATTCCACATGGTCGCCATTAAAATGTACTCAATGCAAATGTGAATATAATTCTCAAGTTGATTGTTATGTTCATGAATGTCCCCATTTAAATTGTCCAAATGGAATTGAAATAGATCCAAATTCATGTTGTCCTAAATGTAAACCTATTTTTACTTGTCAAGAAAATGGAATTTATTATAAAGATGGTGATTATTGGACGAGCAAAAATGACCCATGTCTCCATTGTAGTTGTTTAGGAGGCAAAATAAACTGCATTAAGGAAAATTGCACTCAAATACAATGCAAAAAAAACGAACTTTTAGTGACAAGATCAAATCGTTGCTGTGCTCAATGTGAATCTCAAATGAACGAGAACTGTGATTATTACGGTAAATTACATTACAATGGAGAAATGTGGTATACTAAAGGATGTCAGCATTGTTCTTGTGTATCCGGCCGTGTTATTTGCATGAATGTTCAATGTGAGTCAACATTTTGTTTAAAAGACGAAATAATTGTTCAAAAAAAAGACGAATGTTGTATCACCTGTCGTAAGCCTAAATCGTGTAAAATAAATGAATTAATTGAAATACAAGAAAATGATTTCTATACAACGAATTCAGTTGATTTACAACAAAAGAAATCAACAAACCCATGTAAATTATGTCAATGTATTAATGGTGAAATGCAATGCTACACTAAATCATGTAAAAATTCCAAATATCCAACTTATGCACATCTCAATGTTTATTTAAATGAAAAAAAATTCATTAATGCCCGAACTATACCTTTTATGACTGACTTTATTAAATCAATAAACAAAGACTCTTTTGTTTATGTAACTTCGGGTCCTAAGCATTCAAGTTTGTTCATAGAAGATAAAAAAATAAATCAATTTAAAATAAACGATATTGCTTTATCCAAAGTATATTATAAAATTAATGAAGACATTGAGGAAAAAATCGAAATGGATCATGTTGTTATATCCATAATGAGCTATGATAACAAAACAGCATATAATGTTCTCATAGAATTTGAACTTTTAAAATCAGAGTCCGAGGAAAAAATAGATTTTTTTAAGATTTTGAAAAAAGATGAAAATTTATTGCCAAGGTCTTTAAAGCATTTAAATCAAGAAAAAAATTCGAATAAAAATAAAAATTTACAACCAAGAAAGACTATTTTTATTCAGCCTGGTGAATCTATTAAATTAACATCGAGTGAATTAAGACCTAAGAATATAGCATCAGGTAATGATAGGCTCGTTTATCATTTAGTCTCAGCGCGACCTAAATATGGTGATTTAAAATTGAAAAAAGTCTTTAGTGATGATATAGTACCAATTGGTTGGCATAAAGTTAACGATTTATATTTGGAGAAGCCAGTCGATGAATTTGTTCAAAGTGATTTGGATAATGGCAATGTATGGTACGAGCCGTTTAATAATTTTAAAATAAATTGTGATAATAATAAAAAATTATGTGACGATCAGGATCAGGCTAAATATGATCATTGTATGTTTGAAGTATACATTGAAGGAAAACCTAATGATGTAATATCGAAAGAAATAATTCATTTTAGTATTCAAAATGAAGTTATAAATGATACTGTTTTGGGATTAGAAGTCATAGAAAATCAAATAACTCCTTTGACATTTTCGAATTTTGACATTGCTGGTATAGACTCTTCACGTGATTATCTAATTTATAGAATAATTAAAACTTTAGATAAAAGTCAAGGACAATTGGAACATGCAGCCAATCCAGGTATTCCAATAGACACGTTTACTCAGGCCGATTTGAATAAAGGCTTAATTTTATATCACTCCCCGAAAGAAATAGGAGTTAATGTGAGAGAATTTTTTTTTACATTTGTAGTTACAAACGATAATCGTAGTGATACGTTCCCAGAGACGCCATTTCATGTAAAAGTCTTACCAGCTAATGATCAGGCTCCTATTTTCAAAGATCCTGTATCTGTAATAAATATGCTTCAAAGTGGTAGTGTTACACTGCCAAGAGATATTTTCGATGTCGAAGACCCGGATACATCACTGGAAAATTTGATATTTACAATTGAAAAACCGCCTGATAATACAGTGATCGAATTAAGATCAAAAGGTCAAAGATATGTTATTTCCAAAGAAGATAGTTTTACAATTCAGGAAATTCGAGACGGCACTTTTAGACTTATTCATAATGGAGCTTTTACTCAACAAGATCTTTTCAAAATATCCGTTTCGGATAATAAGCATATTTCGGTGAAAACAATTAATATAAATGTTCAATTAGTTGATAATATAGCGCCGAGAATATATGAGCGTTCGACCATGTTATTAAGTTTAAAAGAAGGACAAACTAAAAATATAAGAAGGGATAATTTAGCCTATATTGATGATCATAGTAGCCCAGAAGAAATTTTTTACAAAATAAAAATGAAAAGTAAAATTCAAGGTCGTGTTTTAAATAGGGATAAAATTCTTATTGGTAATAGTGTATTTACTCAGGCAGATATTGATTTACAAAATATTAAATATGAAGCACCTCAAGAAATTGGCCAAAATATTCTAACAGAAAATTTAATTTTTGATGTCATGGACAAAGAGGGCAATATGCTTAAAGATCAAGCTTTTACTATTAAAGTCGAACCAATCAATAATCAAGCACCAGTTGTCGATGTTATCCAAGAAATGAAAGTACAAGAAGGTGGTTATCTTATTATTAATGAGAGTTTTATACAAGTTAAGGACGTCGATTCGGCTAAAGAACAATTAAATGTTATTATAGATTCACAGCCGAGTTTTGGCTATTTGGAAAATATACATAAAGGTATGTGATAATTTTGAATTAATAAATTAACAAAAATCTAAGAAGCTTTAATTCAACTGGATATTTTTTTTGTTCAAAAATATTATTGTCTAAATTTTTCAGTTATTTAAAAAAGAAATTAAAATTCTGAAGAAAAAAAATTAATAAGTCGTTATAAGAAGGAAGGAAGTTAAAGAAAGGAAATTCAACTCTTAAAAAAACTTGTAAAAGTTTTATTTTAACAAACAAAAATTAATAAAAAAAACTAAATGTTTTGCTTAATTAAATTCATCTGGTCAAATTGACATAAAATTGAGTATGTATACATAAAGGGATTCATATTAAAATATTAAAACATTCATGGAAAAGAGCTTATAGAAATTGTTTTTCCTGTTGTTACATTTAGCCAAGTAAATTTTGATACAATTTATTTTTTTCGAGCATATTATTTTCCCATATTTTTCTCAAAACTGGACTATAATCATTATTTTCAGCAGCTTGATTATTTTGATGTAACAATTTAACTTTTGATCTAGTCTCACCACTTCTCCATTTTGGGAATCGTTTTTCTTTAGGTCTTTCCTCGTCAACAAATTCATCATTATCATCATCAAGGCCTAAATCATTACTTAGCCTTTCACGAAGAATTGCCTCTGCCATTATTCCTTTTCGAATAGCCTTCAACAATTCAACATTTATTTCGTTCTCAGTGCTTAAATCTTCTGTTTCTGTCTTTTTGAGTTTTTCTTTCTTTTGCTCGACTGGTAAACCATTTGTAACGACTACCATAAAGCCAACAAATAATAAAACGCTTATTTTATTGTTTAACATTCTTCTTTAGGAATTTAATCTAAAAGAAAAGTTTTAACTATAAAATTCAATAAGTAAGAAAAAATTTAATTTTCTCATTGTTGTTAACAAGTTTTTTTTTTAATTGGCATAAAAATTAGAATTTCTATTGATTTTATAACTCTATGCAAAAAGCTGTAATGAATTATTTAAGTTGGTTGACGTAATTAAAAGTTATCTTTGTGGAAGAAAAAAAAACTTTTCTACTCAATAAATATTTGATGTCTTATTTTTAGTTGTTTTTTTAAACAATTTCCAAAAAAACAACAAAATTTTTTTTTTGATTTCTTTATTTCCAAGCAAATTAAATATTAATTGAAAAAAATTGTTTTTTTTTTCATGCATGGGAACAACAACGCCTTTTGTAATCGATATTTTTTTCTTCTTAGAAAATGATATTCCTAGTCTATTGAGAGAGAAAGAGAAAAAGAGAGAAAAGAAAACTTTTATGCCAAATAATTCCAATAAATATGAAATTTGACAATTAAGAAATTAATTTTAAATGTAAATATATACTTCCGTTTCTTAAACAACAACTTAAACAATTTAGCATGTTTAATGGCAATTTTAAAAAATAAAGCTTTTTATATTTGATAAATTATCCCTAATGACATATGAAAATATCATTAAAACTTTTCTTGAGAGGAAATATTAAATCCTTAATTCTTATGGAATTAAAAAATAAATAATCTCGCATGTACCTCAAATTTTGTTTGTATACCTCAAATTTAATTATTTTTAAATTTAAAAATCAATAATAACTATCGCCTTCTTTCTTTTTTCGAATTTAATTTTTACCCCAATCAGTTTAAAATTTCTAAAATTTTATAAAGACTTAAAAAAATTTTGCTTGAAAAAATTTCTTTATTATCAAGAAAAATTGAATAACATAAATTCCTATTTTATAATAGGCTTTATGGAGATTATTCGAATTCATTCAAGTTTTAAAATAATTTAACCAAAAAGATAGAGCTTTTGCTCATGCAAATTGAAACGATTTGACAGACAGACATTCTTCCAAGTATTTTGTGAAAAAGATTCAAGAAAAAGTTGATAAATTTGCCACTTTGAAATGAAGACTTTCGAATTCATAATTGAACCCTTGAACTTGGTAGAATAATTTTGATTGGAGACGCTTAAAATTCTGAGAAAGTTTACTTCAATTAGATCAATATGCTCTTGAAAAATGTATTAACAATCTTTCACATATTTTAAAACAGAGCTAAATATTTTCTCAGAAAATCAATTTTTCAGTATTATATTTATGAAATAAGCAAAAAAATGTTTGCCGATAGAACAGTTTTATTTATGAATTAAAGGTTGAATTAAGAATTTACCAATCATGTGAATATGAGAAAACGCTAGAGAACTAGAATGTTAAGAATAAAAACTTTATTACTCTTTTTAAATTTAAACAATAAAATTTTTGAATGTGAAATAAAAAATATTTAAAACTAAAAGAGAAGTTCTAGTATTTATTCGATAAATGATCAAGTCAATTCGGAACCGAAGAGACAAAGAAGTCTTTTTTTTCTCTTTTTAATCACTTGCATTTTAACGGAAAGTAATTAAAAACAAAAATAAACATTTTTTTTATATAAAAACTTCTCATTTTAAATTAACGATTTCCTAAAAAAAATTCCTTTTAAGCAAAAAAAAATTTAAGCTCCATTTTAGTCTGTCTTTTATCAAAATCCTTAAACATAACTTAAGGATATAATTTCCGTAAAAAATAGAACCTAAATTGAAATATTTGCGTAGATAATATTTTTTAATTCTCTAAATGATTGCCTCTGTTTTTTAATTAATCTATAAAATGTAAGGCATTAAAATTAATCTTCTTTTTTTTTTCAAATAGGATCTAGATTGACTTCATTTCCTTTGGTTGATTTAATCGATGGTCTATCAATACGCTATGTCCAAAATGACCATCAAAATAAAGAGCCAACAATGGACTCTTTTATTTTTCATGTTAGCGATGGAACCAACGAATCACCCACGCAAAAATTCACAATTAACATTGAGGTAGTTAAAAATAAATTATTAATTAAGAGAAAAACAAAATTTAATATTTCAAAATAAAGATTATTAATGACGAAAAACCTGTCGCTGTTTTCGAGGATCTTATAACTGAACTGAATAAGCAAACAATTTTAACCAATTCTACGCTAAATATCATAGATTTTGACTCAAAACCTGACGATATTAGCTTATTTGTGGAAAAATTTCCTAAATTTGGCAAACTTTACAATTCAAATTCTCAAATAACAGAGCGTAATCGAGTATTTTTGTATTCTGATGTTTTAAATAAGCAGATAAGCTACAAAATGGAGGACAAATTGGCGATTAAAGATGAAATAGTATTCAAAATATCAGATGGTTTATTTACAACACAGGGTAAATATGTCATAAAAAAAGTCCAGAATGATAAACAATTACCAATTGTTGAAAAAAATGAGGGTCTTCAAGCTATCGAAGGTAAGAGTTAAAATTTTCAAAATTATTAATTAAATGAAAATTTTATAATTTTTCAAAATTCCACTTGTGTGTTTTTTGTCTAGGTCACATTTTTCAAATAACAAGTGACATGCTCTATTCTACTATGTCTAAGACTAGACCTAGTGAGCTAAACGACTACTCTGAATATAACAGAATTAAATTTGAAGATTATCTCTTCAATAATAATAATAATAATCCCATTTTATATCATGTTTTGATACCACCTGAATTTGGTAAATTACAATTACGTTTTGATAACTTTTATCAAGATATCCAAGGACCTTATTCTTTCATGAATACATTTACCCAAAAAGATATTGATCAAGGTACTTTATTATACGATGAAAATAAAATTAGAAATATATAAATAGCATGATATATTTGAACTAACTTTGCTTTTCAAAATAGCTTTTCAATTTAAGTTTAAATAAGTTGTCAATTTTAAACTTTATAAAACGTCAGAAATCGCCTAATGCATGGTTTATTTTTTGAATGATGTGAGCACAAAACTTTTAAATTAATAATTTTAATTTAAAAATTTGTTTAAGAAACAAAAAAAGATTTTAATTTAATATAAGGAAATAAACTGGTACTTTTAGTTATTTAATTAAACTGGAATAAGAGACTTATGAAAAATTTGATCACTTTTATTGAGTTAAATTACATTTCACATTATTATAAAAGTATCTTACACTAAAGTAACATAATTGCCTCTTTTGTCTCAAAAATAAAGTTTGAAATTGACACAATTTTATTTTTACATCTCTTTTTAAGTTTTCAAATTTTGTTTAGGGTAGTTTGTTTTATTTTTTTTACACATTGCTTTTTTTCATTATATATTTTTTAGTAAGTCACTAAGACTTACTCTAAAATATTTGTTTGCTCATATTTATATTGAATGAATCCCTAACCACTAAAAAAAAGAGCTTGATATTTTTATTTTCACCACAAAACGAGTGCATAAAATCTTTTCATTTCGAAAATCTTTAAAATTCTTTTTTTTTAACTTTAAAGGTCGTGTTTATTACACACATGCAGCTAATGAACCTACTGGGATCACTTCATTTACATTCAACGTGACTGATTCAAATGACAAGACACTTTCTGATCAACGATTTATAATATCTGTTCGAGGTGACAAACTACCGCCTGTTATAACTCATAATAAAGGTCTCAGAGTTAATCAGGGACAATCTACTTTGCTAACGAGGTTCGAATTAGACGTCAAAGACGATGATACCCTAGTTGAAAATATAAAATTTTACATAGTAACCCAACCTAAACTGGGCCGTTTAGAACATCAAAAAGACTCAGGAAAGCGAATAGACTCATTTAGTTATGAAGACCTAGCTTATAAAAAAATTCGATATGTTCATGAAGACATCAACAACCTGCTCAAAAATGACTTGATTGATTTTAAAATTTCAGATGGAAAAAATGATGTTAGCATTAGTGTTTATGTGACAGTTACTAAAAGTGATAATCAAATGCCTCTTTTAAAATCAAAACTTTTCTTAAAATGCAAAGAATTAGAACGAAAACAGATTAGTATTAATGAAATACAAGTTTTTGATAGAGACACTCCAAACGATCAGCTTAAAATTATAATAACCCATCCACCTCAATATGGTACTTTAGAAAAATTGATAACATCTAGTGCCATTGATAAAAAAATAGAGGATCAAATGATTTCTATAAACACTAATCTTAATCAAAAATTAAACTTTATTCTCAAATTTAATAATAATAATAATCATAATCAAACAGACTTACAAAATTACGTGACTGTTAATGAATTTACAATGTCCGATATAGAAAAAGGCTTAATTTTTTATAATCATCGTAGCCCAGGGATTAGACAAGACCGATTCGGTTTTATTGTCTATGACGGTTATAATAACATGTTCTTAATTGATGGTGGTATTCAAGTTTCAAATTATCAAATTTTTAATATAAATATAGATTTAGAAAAAAACCAACCACCTATTTTGGAAAAAAATATTGGGTTGAATTATCTTAATCAATTTGATGGTTATTCGGGTAGGATTATAATGAAAAGTGATTTGTCTATTATTGATAAAGACGACTCCGATTCAGATTTATTTATAGAAATAACTCGTAAGCCCATATACGGTTATATTCAGCATAAGGAGCGACCAGGACTTGCTGTTAATAGATTTACACAATATGATATTAATCAAAATAAAATTATGTACATTTTGAAAAAATTAGAAGACTATGTACAAGAGGATTATTTTGAATTTGATGTTTATGATTTAGGAAAGAATTATTTGAAACAAAATCGTTTCGATATTAAATGGTCTGTGGTAAGTTTTAAGGAAGAAGAATTGAGTGTTATGGAAAGTGATGGTAAAGTTAGAGTTCATATTAAAAAAATTGGATCTTTAAAAAGTTTTAGTATGGTAACTTGTAAAACAGTGTCAGATACGGCCAAATCAAATAGAGATAGTAAAATATACGATTTTGTTCATACAAATGTACGAATAGAATTTAATGAAGATGAAAGTTATAAAGCATGTGATGTTATAATTAATAAAGATAATCAAATAGAACCAATAGAATCATTTTATTTGGTTTTAGAGGATGCCAAATATTCCTTAATTGGTAATAGACATAAGATTAAAATCAATATTTTAGATAAGAAAAAAGAGGCTATTTTAGAATTTGAAAAAATACGTTATGATGTACATGAATCAGATCGCTTTGTATCATTGGCTATAGTGCGTAGTGGTGATTTAGCCGAAGATGTGAATGTTGAATGTGTTACTATGGATGAAACGGCTATAGGTGGAATTGATTATGTACCCAAATTAAATGGTGGTCTCGTACGAATTCCACCGGGAGAAATTTATGGTTTTTGTGATATTGAAATTCTAGATGATGATCTAAAAGAAATACAAACTGAACTATTTAAAGTTTATTTAAGAAATCCATCGGATGGTTCAAGGATAGGCTCAAAGCATGAGACCTTTATTGGAATACTAGGACCCAATGATGGTAATTTTTTTGTTACTTATGTCTCTTATGGATCTTGAAAATATTATTTTTTTCAAATTCTGACTAATTGAAGCTACCTGTTTTTTTTTTTATTTTTCAATTCGCTTAATTCTTAAAAATATGTTTTGTATTAAACAATACAAATTTAAGCATAAGTTAAAACGATTTAACTAAATTAGCTGAATTGTGCCTTTTGCCAAATAGAATAAAATCAATTTTCCTGAATTTTACTCATAGTGAAGAAAAAGCTTATCTTGATATCACATAAAGAAAAAAAACTAAATCAATTAATCCAACCATTTTTCAAAAAAAATTTAATTTCTCAGGACTGCTTCTTTTTTTTTAAGTTAAACGAAGGTCTTTTTAAACATGATTTTGGTTTATATCGAATTATAGCCGAATTTAGTCTAATAGAAGGCCCTTTAAGTTGATTTAGAGAGTTTTTTTTAATGTCTCTAGATCGTAAAATAAAATAAGATTTAGAATTGAAAAAATTTAAATATTTTAACACTCACAATAAAAGAACAAAAATAAAATTTTAATTTAGTTTTAGATGATGATTGTAAAGTGGTATATCACACAGTAAATGATAATGATGGTCGAGTATTAATTGAAATAACTCGTGAAAAAACAAATCTTAGTGATTCATTCGACGTTTTAATTCAAAATATTCCAACAAATGATATCTATATAAAAAGTTACTTAAACACTTTACCGGAAAGCTCAATTAGCCAAGCTAAAAATTTGACTATAGCTGAGCCTAAAATAGATTATGAACAAATAAATCAACGCATTCAATTTCTACCTGGCGATATCACAAAAAAAATCTTTATTAATATTCTTAAGTTTGAAAAGCTAAAAATGTTTACGATTCAAATAAAACCGTTGATTGACCCAATATCTCATTTATCTTATTGTGATTACATTAACCCTGATTATGTTAATATTATAATTGGTGATAATGAGCAAAATGGGGCCTTAGTTGGATTCAATCAGACATCAATTTTAGTTAATGAAACATCCAAAATAGTTCATATTCCAATAATACGCTCAGGCGATTTGAGTCAATCTTTTTCTCTGATTTGCTATACTAGACAACAAACAGCTATTGAGAGTCAAGATTATTTGCCAAGGGATAGCTTTGAACAGTCAAGAATTTATTTTGAACCGGGCGATCGCGTTAAAACATGCTCAGTCGAAATTTTGAATGATCAAATATTTGAAGCTGAAGAAACATTCCAGGTTAAATTGAGTGACTTAAGAAGTCAAAGTGAAATTGTTAAATTTAATCAGCACACAACACTTACAGTGACTATTCTTAATAATGAAGATTCGTCTGTAATTTCTTTATCAGAAGAAGTTTATTACACAGAGGAACCTTCAAGTAGTGACTCGTCAATTTTTAAATCAATAACAATTTTAAGACATGGTGATCTAAGTAGAACTAGTTTGGTTCGAATAAGTACTTCTGATGAGACGGCTAAGGCCGGCTTAGATTATAAACCTAAAACTGAAATTTTAAAATTCAATCCCGGAGTATCGGCTTTGGATTTCGAAGTTGAAATTTTATACGATCAAGAAAGAGAAAGTTCGGAAAGTTTTAAAGTAATACTCGGACCTCAAGAACCAGTTTCAGCGATTTTTGGAAAAATTAAGACTTCAACTGTCATTATTAAAGATAATTTTAATTTGACTAATCAAAGTGATAAATTTCATAACTCTCCTATTTATTTAAATTCTTTGGTTTATCATGTTATGGATCAAACTGATGATACAAACACCGTGCCTATTGGGGAGCCTTTAATTTGTTTAGAAGTAAGTATATTTACCTGTTGTTTGACTTCTACTGGGAAAATAAATTCTTATAAATACAAAAGAAAATTTTAAATATTAAGAATTTAAATTTAAATAATTTTTTTTATGACTTTTATTAAAAAATAAATAAAATTAAACCTCAGTAGGACGCCTAAACAACAACAAAAAAAAACAATTTCCTAAATTATTACTCAAATTAAAATGCTAACGTCAATCTTATTAATTTAAGCCGTGTGATCAAAGAAATCCAAAATTAAATGCAAACAAAAGATTATGTGACGTAATAGACAAAAAGCGATTAAGAACAAGTTACTCATGGGAAATAAGTACACCTAATGAATTCAATGTTTACTCACAATTTATAAAGTTAACACAAAATTCAGTATTTTCTTTGGTCAACGAATCCATTTTGGAGCCTATTTACTTTCAACCTAAATTTCGAATTCGTTGTGTTATTGAATATTCGCGCGATAGTTCACGAACCTTAAAATCTAACTATGTACAAGTGACTGAAAAAAGTGAATTTTTGTCAAAACTGAAAAATTCAAATCAAAAATGCAATGAAAAATGGTCAATTTTGTCTAAACAAAGCGATAATGTAAACTATTCATCATCTGAATTTAATTACTATTCTAAGTCTGAGTCAAATCTTCCATTAATTAATTTTAAATTTGACAAACCATTCATAGCTAGAGCCGATTATATTTCAGCTGAATTTATAAAAAATAATCCAAATTTAGCCGATTCAGATTATCTTAATTATGTTCGTTTAAGTATTGAAATACCTTATTTGGAAGGAATTTTGCCTTTAATCTCAACAATGCCTTTACATAATCCGCGTCACTTATTAAATGACGATTTTGAAATTTATCCAAATCACATTTGCTCTAATTTTATTAATTTGAATGAATATGATTTAAATTTAAAGTATGGATTTTTGAAAGAGTTAGTAGAGGAAAATCTAGATAATTTAGAATGGTCTAACATTTTGAATAAAATAAATTCATATCGAAATGACAAGACTATGGAATTTTATTCTAATTTAGACAGAGACAAATGTGTTTGGAAATTTATAGCGTTTTATGATCTAACAGAACTTACATCATATTGTCAAGCTCAAATAATTAGTGCTGATTTAAGCGATGAGCAATTAGATAATAAAAATTATTTGAGCATTAAAATACCATTGTATGTTTCTTATATATATCCGAATCAACAAGTCACATGGTCAAGCGTGGATTATAAAACTAATGTCGAAGCGCCTATAATTTATAAAACCAAAGACCAACAGGAGATAGAGATAGATGAAAATGTATCTTTTTTTTCTCAAGAAAAAAATTCAATTGATTCATTGAGTGTGTCGAAAATATCAATGACCGAAAATGGCAAATTAATTATTGAATTTTCGACAGTTCCTTCATTTCATGGACAATTTATGAAGAGTCATACAAATGGACAAGAGAGTATGATTATCTCACCGGATGGTTTAGATGTCAATTTTAATTTAGAACTAATTTGGAGCCAGTATACTTATGATTATCCAGAACAAACATGGAAAGCCACATCGACTAGTGTATTGAATAATTACTCTGGTAATTATACAATTAGTCTTGTACCTTGCCATGCTAAACCGAATCAACCATTCAAATATCCTTTTGAATGTGAAGTTAAACAACCAATCAAGTAAATATGATTTATTTATTCTTTCAAACAACCATACGGACAAGATACTGAAATTGTTTTAAGAAAAAAGAAATCGTAATCTAAAGACTCGAAATTCGCTGCTGAAAATTAGCATCTAAAAAAAGGTTCATGATACTTAACTAAATTCTTTAGTTAGTTCTCTTCGTATTTTTAAATAAGATTTAATGATGAAAAAAATTCACTTATATTTGAAATAAAAAAATTAATTATTTTTTATTACTAATTATTTTTTGTTCTTAATTAATCTTATTTGTTTCTAAATTCTAAGAGAATCAAGTAATGATAAATGAGTTTAATTTCGATTTCATTTTTTTGTCTTAATTAAAAAATAAATAAATTAAGCCAAAAAATTAAAATAAAAATGAATTTATTGATTAATTTTCTTTTAGTTATACGATACCCATATCAGTGGAACAGTCAAGTATGCCAGTACCTGTGAAATACTCACTTGGAACTCGTTTCACCCTCTCTAACAATTTAATTAACAGTCTTAACCCATCGACAAATACAAATAATTTCGATGGTAGTTTTCGTCGTGGCGATACAATTTATGGTACAGTTATATGGGATGGAGATCAAGATCAAAAATCAGTTTATATGCTTGAGTTGGATAAAATTTACATATGTTCAAGTTATTCTGACTTTATTCCTGTTTACGATCCAGAAGGAACAATTTATAATAAAGGGACTCAATTTGGTTGTGCCCAACCTCATAAATCTCTCAATCATAGGATCCTTTTACTTGACAAAAACTCCGATTTCATAGAAAGTCAAAACATGTCACTTAAAAAAAACAAATTTGAAGCTCAGTTTTTACACGAGTTTTTAAACTCTTCCAACTCGACTAAACTCAATACGGAAAAATTAAAAAGAAATCGTGTTCTAGATGGTTTTAAATTTAATGCTAATATTTTATTTGAAATAGATAATTTGACTAAAAAAATAGAAGCTTCAAAAGATGTTATCTGGTACGTACAGGCAAATTTTTATATTAGAGCTGGTCATTCAAAACAAACACGTCAAGTACATTCTAATTTATACAGTCTTAAAAATGTGTTCAATAATGGAACTAATCTGAATATCATAAAACTGAGTACAGATAGAAAAGCTTCAGGTTTACTCACTTCAAGAATCAAAGCTAAATTCAAAGATTTTAAACATGTCAAACATGATTCAAATTATCAAAATTTAGTGCTTAAAGTCATCATTCCAATAGTCATGTTTTTAATATTTTCTCTATTTTTAACTGTTACTTTAATTTATTATAAAAAAGAACAAATTACTATTTTGTTCGGTAAGGAGAAAAAAAATGATAAAGAAGTAAGTGAAGCTCGTGAAAAAAGTAATATTTTTCTTAAAGCTAAAAAGAAATTAGGCATTGGAAAAATTGATAGCTTTAGTAGTTCGAATAGTACTAATGATACTATGATAGTTGTATCACCACTTTTAAATAAGACAAAGTCTGAAGATGCTAATTTAACATTTCAGACTATGATGTCAAAATCGACAAATAATTATGTTACACCTAGTCAAATCGATGAAGAAGATCATTACATTTCAAATAATCAAAATAAAAATTTAGAAAATAAAAACCAAAAAGGTTTTAAAACAATTTTGAAAAATTTATTTGCTAAGAAAAATAAAAAAGAGATTTTGAATGCGTCTGCATCCAATGGTGGAAACTATGAAGATTTAACTAAAAATTTTCTAGAACAAAAATATTCGGAAAATTTCCTACCTAAATATCCCACAATAAAACGAAATAATTATTTATATTTTAATTATAACAATAATAAATTGAATTATTTTAATAATTCGTATGGCGTTGATACAGATGGAATTGAATCGAGTGAAATGGGAGTAAAATTTAGTAATTCTCTAACTACTACCGAGACTATAGTGGCAATATCGTCAATTTCCTCGTCTAGTCCGACACAAACAACGCCTGTTACATCAACAACTAAATGTTCCGTTACAAATATTAAGAGATTAAGTGGAACTGAAGTTTAGAATTTTAAAAAAATATGTTTAAATAAAACATCTAAGTTATAACAGTAAATAAACTACAAGAGATTTATAAAAATTTAAAAATACCTCATTTTTATATTTATTACCTTTTTTTTGTAATTGTTTAATTTATTTTTTTTGCGCCTTATATAAATTGTTATTTTTTTTTAAATTATATCAAATTTAATTTTAATTTAATAAAATTTAAACCAATTAAATCTAATTATTATTTAAAGTTAAGTTTATTAAGATTGTCAATGATTATATGCCATTGGGTCATTTTTTGGCTCATTACGAAAAAATGCATAGTCAAAATGCGTTTATTTACTTATAATGACCCAACAATACGTATCATTACGTAGTATTTTCTTATTTTGCAGATAAGAGCCCATCTTTACAAAAAAGTTAATTTAACTTACAACATATTTTTATTTTTAAAAAGGGTCTACCCAATCACCACATTCAAAAGACGTTTGAACACACTGGCTTAAAATTTGAAACACACTTCCTTAGTATCACATTTAAAAAATTTTTTAACACACCTTTCTTCACCAAGAAAATAATAAAATTAAAAAAAAAATTGAATTTTTAAAAATTTTTCTGAAATTTTTTTATTTAAAAACTAAAACTCTTAAAGAATCGATAGTATATTAAAGCCTTTGTAAGACAAATAAGATTTCTGTTTTTTTTTTTATTTAAATAATTCTAAATCATGTACTCAGTCGAATCACGAATGTTTTTCTCTAAACCAATAAGATTAGCGAGTTTTTAACTTGAATGTTTTACTATTTTATTCTCTATACCATTTATTGCCGATTTAAACTGGTGTATATGAAATATAAAAATTTAGTTTAGTAAGTAGTAAAAGTAGTAAAAAATCTGCAATGTAGACGCATGCCTACATTTGAGGCTATTATAAATAGCGAATAGCCCAACATAATGAGCCCACAGATCTAGCATATACCGCTTTGTACGGGAGTTCATTCCAATGATTTACAACTCTGTTTGTCAAAAAATTATAACGATATGAGCCTCTTTTTACTATTTCTTTTACGAGTCTTTTGTCATGCCCTCTTCTTAAATTTCTTGTATTGGATATCGAGTAGTTAATACTATTGGTTAAATTTATATCCTCACATCCATTGATTATTTTAAATATTTGTATTAAATCACCTCTCACTCTTCTATCTTCTAATCTCAGCATTCCCAGTTTTTTAAGCCTTTCCTGATAAGGTAAATTCCGAACTGATTTAACCAATTTTGTTGCTCGTTTTTGAACCTTCTCAATTAACTCAATGTCCCCTTTCAAAGTTGTATTATGCTCCAAATAACAAAAAATATTTCTAATTTGACCTAGAGCTCTGTTGGCTTTAGATGCCGCTATTGTACAGTGTTTTCGCCATTTTAGGTCACTTGTAGTGTACACTGCAAGGTCTCTTTCCTCATCTGTTCTCTGAAGTAAATAACTTGTATTATCAACTCTATTAAAAACCTCATATTCAGTTTGATCTTTTCGACAAATACTCATAGATTTGCACTTGAGTAAGTTTAAATCTGATGACCAAATTTTTGACCAGTTGATAATTATATCCAGATCATTTTGTAGCCCAGATGACTTAACCATTGGGGGGTTCCATGAACCCACTAATTTTAAATCACCCGCGTATGATAAACTAAAGCCAGTGATACTTTCTAACAGATCATTCACATAAATAACAAATAATTAAGACCCTAATACTGATCCTTGAGGCACTCCACTCTTCACATCTTCCCATTCCGAAACAGATTAATCCAACACCAGTCTCTGTTTACTTCCGATTAGAAATGATTCAATCCATTTAAGGGTATTACCATGTACCCCATATGCTCTAAGCTTTTTCAATAGTAGTAGTAGTAGTAGTAGTTGCAACGTAAACTAAATTAGGTTTTTTATATCAGAGCATTTTTTTTATAAATATTAATTTCATGTTTAGTAAATAAAATCTACACTGTAAATATTTTAAGTGTATATTACAATTAAATGTGTATTTTAGGGTGTTGTTTAAACACGGACCGGTGCAACTTTAAACAACTTTGCAAAATTCCGAACACCATTTTCCAGCTCAAAATTTTACGACTTTTAACGAAAGACTTTATCTAAGCAGTCCAAATCTTTCTTCGTCTTGCATCCTTATCCAAAAAATAAATTTGTCAATTTACGGACCCATACCTAGCCCCTCGAAAAATGCCCGGACTCATTTTGGTAACACCCGTATTTTAGGCTATTTCACAATTAAATGTGCAAAGAAGTATTTCCCATTTTAATGTGTAGTGTTTTACAATACCGTAAAACCTTGCTTATAAGCGACTAAATATCGCTCTTTTGAAGGGTGGAATCAAGCTAAAGAAAAATGAATTTGGTTTCTTGATTTGATTTATCCGATTAAATTTAGTGTTGTCTATTTAGTAATAAGAAAATTAAAATTTTCTGCTCTCCCTTCTTCTAAAAAAAAAGGGGTTTAGGGGGGCGCTTATAAACAAGGTAATACGGTATTTGATTGGTTGATTTCAAATATTTAAGTGTATTTATTTACACATAAAAATGAGAAATTTCTTTACACTCAAAATTTTTACAGTACAGTAATACTAGAATTAAAAAATCAGGTTTTCCTATTTTTATGTTTTTTTTTTATTTTTACTATTTTTTAAGAGAGAATTAACCAAAATTTACGTTAGTTTTGGTCAAAAAAGTCAATCAAATTTTATTTTTTTTGCTTTTTAAAAAAACTTTAAAAAAAAATTTTTCCTTAAAAACTCAGTTTTTTTGGAATTTTAAAATAGTAATCGAAAATTACTGATAATTTTCGTAATTTTACGTTAAATACCGTTTTTTAGATTACGATATTTTATGTGAATGTGAATTATTGTGAATTTATTTTGAATTTACCGTAATTTATTTAAAATATGGTTAATTCATCGTATCATAGCAGCACCGTAAAATCTCATTTAGAACATTTTCATTTGAACAAATTCAAGTTTCGCGTTCAGCGGCGATCAAATAAAAACGATCAAATTCATATTTTTTAAATAGGTTACCTAGTCTGGATAAGTTGGAAATATTTGGGTTCAAAAAATTTTTGATCCAAGAGATCTTGATCTATAATAAATTGACCATTTGAAAAAATTTACTGAAATGTTAAATACTTTCATTTAGATAACACTTAAATCATCATAAAATTTAAACATGTTAAAAAATAAGGAAACAAATCCAAAAAAAGTTATCAAGATATTAAACCATCAGATGCTGAGAACAAGACTCCTTTTCTTAGATGACCTGAGTCTATTAGCCTTCTTAGGACTTTAATAGTTAAAATCATTTTTTTTTTCAAATTAGGCCTCTCGAGTCCGGCTGGAATCATTTTCGAGTCCTTGACCTTAAAAAAGAATCGGAAAAAAATACAATTTATTTTTTTTTATATTTAAATCTCTTATGATTTAATAAACAAATAAGATTGAAAAAATGAGTACAATTGCTTATTTCATAAATATTATAGAATTGCTAGTATTAATGATTATAAAACCAAAATTACGTATCACTTTTTAAATTAATAATAACAAGCTTAGCAGACTATGTTGTTTTAAATTCAAAAACAATACTTCCTCATAATAAATCGAAAAAAAAATCTAGGCAATGTCTCATGATAAATGCTAAAAATAAGTAATTTTTATCCAAAATAATTTGGATTGGCAAGAAAATTAATAAATCGTCTGAATTGATCCCTTAGTAATTAGAAAAAAATGATTTGAATCAAATTAGCAAATTTAATTAAGTTTTAATAGAAATTGTTTTTAATGAAATCATCCAAGTTTTGTTTTTAATGACTAAATTTTTCATTAGTATGTTGGAAATTTATTGCCTCTTCTTTTTAATTTATTCAATTGAAAATAATGATAACTTAATAAATTGATTTTTTTAAGTAGCTTGAATTGTAAACCCACTTGATAAAATACAAAATAAGTTAAATTTTGAAAATTAAATTTGAGGTATCAATTTGGCTAATTTTGTATGCTTTTTTATTTAGAAAAGAAAAGTTGATTTCTAAGAAAAAAAAAGTTTTTTTTTTAAATTTTAGGCAAAGTCTAAGTTTTATTTTTGAAATCAGTTTCATCAGTCTCTTTGTATAATATCAAGTCAAAAAAATAATCAGTACTAAAATAAGCATAATTTGCAATTATTTTACAAAATATTTATAATTTTATGTTCGAATTTGCATGCAAAAAAAAAGCGCGTGCAAATATGGCTAAGGTATTTAGTATATGAAAAATGAAGAAAAATCACATTTGAAAGCAACTTAGCAAAAAGAATTTAGGTTCAAGTTTACTTACTTAGTAGAGAGAGTTTAAAACGAATTTAAATCTATAGACGTAAAATGGAAGTTAAAGTAATTTGTCTTTTTTTTAGTTGATTTTTTAAATCACCGTTAAATCATTTTTAATCAATAATTAATTCACGATTTTTTTTCGCAGGAAAGATCTTTCCAAAAACAACCAACTATTTTCTTGAACAAAAAAAGCTTACTCGGTAAAGCTAAAGAAAGAAGCGAGAGATACACCAGAAATGTTGGTTTAGGATTCAAGACCCCAAGAGAGGTACTTTTTTATAACTTGAATTAGTTTATTTTCGAAAATTTTTTTTTATTGTTTGAAAAAAATTACCAAAGGCTATTGAAGGTACCTACATTGACAAAAAATGCCCATTTACCGGTAACGTTTCAATCCGTGGTCGTATTTTGACCGGAGTCGTCATTAAAAACAAAATGACTCGTACTATCGTAATCCGCAGAGATTATTTACACTACGTCAGAAAATACAACCGTTTCGAAAAGAGACACAAAAATATCCCAGCTCACTGCAGTCCAGCCTTCAGGTAAATCTCTTTTCTATTTAAAAAACAAAAAAGCCGGTTCGAGTTAAGTCTCAATAATTCATTTTTGTGACTTAAAAATATAATACTAGGCTATAAAAGTCGGAATATATGACAGATTATACTTTAAAATTAAAATAAAGTCTAAATTTGTAAAATATTTCTACATTTTTTTTAAAATATAGAAAATTTTAAATGATGAGTTTTTATCACGATGGTCTTCTGAAATTAACTGAAAGACAATTTTTTTAAAAAACAATCTGATACACGATCTTTAATTATTAAAAAACTAAAAAACAAAACTAAATGATGAGACTTTTATCACGATGGTCTTCTGAAAAGAATGAAAGACATCTTAAATAGTTTCTGATATATTTTCAAATACCAAATTAAAAAAATTAAATTTTTTTCCATTTTTTAATATATTTTTTTTTTTCAAAATAGGGATGTTAAACCAGGTGATTTAGTAACTGTTGGTGAATGCAGACCATTGAGCAAGACAGTTCGTTTCAATGTATTAAAAGTTTCATCTGGCAAAGGAACCAAAAAACAATTCTCCAAATTTTAAAAAGTTTTTATTAATTTAAAAAACAAAAAATTTAAATTAAATAAAAATTTTTTGAAACGGACTACTTTGTTTTTTTTTTTTTTTGATTTTTATTTTTTAATCTAAAAAATCCAGTTTAGATCCACTATAAAAAATAATTTAATTTTTTTATAGTTTACTTAAATGCTGGCAGATAATGGAATATATTTGGCAAATTTTACCTTTTTTTTATGAAATAAGGTCTAAATTTGTAGAATTTTCAACAATTTTAAAAATTTAAAAGTTTAAATGATGAATTTTTTATCACGATGGTCTTCTGAATTAAGAATGAAAGACATCATTTAAAAATGCATTCTGATAAATTTGTTCGCATAAACCCTTTAAACCATTTATTCTTTTATTTTGAAAATTTATCTTATTTTAATAAAATTTTGAGAAGCCTGAAATTAATAAATGAAATTATAAATGATTTTTTGATTAGTTTAAACTTATTTTAGCTGTTTTGATACATTACCAAAATTTTCAGACGAATAAAAAACAGAATTTTTTTTTAAAGTTTAAAGACGTTCAAAGTAATCAAAATATAAAATGGCAACACCCAAACAGGCACTACACAATTATTTCTATAAATAGAAAAAATCATTTGATTTTTGTTGTTAAAGGCGTTCAGCTATGATTAATATTAAAATATCATAGATAAATATTAGATGAACATTTAAATTCAAATTAAAAATTGCTTCAGGAGATATTTAATAAACTTTAAAATATTAAGTTCTTTTTCTTTTTGACTCTTCAATAAAATCTTTTTCTCCGAAAACTATTTGTTTTTTATGGTAATTTGCATCAAGAAAAAATTATTGCGAAAAAAGTATCCAAAAAGTAAAAATCTTTTTGAAAATTTTTGAGATTTGAAATTTTATAAAAGAAATATCAATTCTTGACCCAAGCATTTGAATTACCATTTTTTTAATATATTTTTAAAAGCTTGAGTTATAAGCAAACTTTTTGAGCCAATCTTTCTTAAACATTAATTTCAATTGGAGTTGAGTGTCAAGTTAATTTATTGGCTTGAAAAGAGTAAAATCTAATAATTCTTATTCTCCATTGTTATTTTAAATTGACGTACAGATAACGTCAATTTTAAAAAAATATTTATTTTTTAAGTCTTAAAAAAAATAAAAAATATCAAATAATTTAAACATAAGATTTCCGTTGATTTTTAATTCTTGTTTAAAGTCAATTATTCTCAAGTACCGTAATGGATTAATCTCCTTTTGGTCATATATATTAAATTTTGAAAAAATAGTAGAAAAAAAATTAAAGGATGTTATTTTATTTTAAAATGAGCAATAGAAAATCCCGCTGAACGGAATTCGTTTTCTATTGAGAAGTTGTAAATTTTAATAAAAATTAAAAGTAGTTCCTTCTTTGAAAAATAAATGAATAAATAAAGGTTTTAATTAACTCAAAATAATTTAACTAAATTTAATGTATAAAAACCAAATAAAATCCGTTAAATTTTTATTTCATTTTATTAATACTTTTGAATTAACTCGGGTCTCTTTTTGCCAATCCTTTTCGAATTCCTATCAATATCAAGATCATCTTTAATTAATATTTCTTAAAATTATTCATCTCACTAGTTCTGGTCAAATAAGCGGAAAATTACTTATAACTTACTATTTTATTAGAAGAAAAGACTCTAACGTCGTCGGGTAGCTGCTAGGAAAATTCCCTAATTTTTCGTCTAAGTTGACCCACACCCTGTCAGAAAAGTTATCTCTCTTTCCAAAAATATGCTCCCCCTCCTCCAAAAAAAATAAGAAATTCAAATTAACGCTCTATTTTAAAGTCATAATTAAAAATCAATAGACTACGGCTGATTTCTAAAGTCGTAAAAATCATCATATTTAAAGAGATAAATAGCCATGTTAAAGTTTTTGTCATGATTAAATCAGTTTTTCTTATTGAATTTTATACCTTCAATTTAGTTTTTTCTCTATAAGACTGAAACAATTCATAAAAACAATTTAGGTTGATCCAGATCCAATTAAGCTAATATTTGAGCTATACATTAGTATATTTTTTTTATTACTTAAGTGGGAACTTGAAACCTTTACTCAACTAGGTTTGCTAATTTATTCAGATTCGAAGTCTTCCATCAAACGGCTTGAACCACTCGGCCAATTAAGTTGATATGCTTGGTAAAATAAAGTAGCTTTATCACCTACATATAACAAATAAAAGTGGCAGCAAAAAATGGATTTTTTTTAAAGCAAATTACACCCTTCCCCCTTAGTTTAGAGACTTTCTGACATTTCAGACCTTTATTTAGTGAGAAAGAAAAGCTTGGCACAGAGGTTTTCTTTTGAAGAAAACCCCTCCCCTCGGCCTCGTGTGTCAGATTTTCTAAAAAATAATCCCATGCTTCCGTGTTATTTTTAAGGGAATTAAGTTACGAAAATTAATTTGGACAATTTTATCATGTGTTATTACCTTAAGAAATCAATAAAAAAAGATTTTATGATAAAGCATCAATTTTAGATTTTGAGATCTGAATTATAGATAAAATGTTAAAGCACTTTTAAGAGTTTAGCTTAACTTAGATAGTCTTTCTTTTCTTTCTATGTACCATACCAAATCTATCTCTTTCAATAAAAGAATTAGAATTGTTTATTGAATTTGAATCAACATTACTTTGAGGCCACACGTTCCATTTCATTGCATATTCATAGTTTCAGAATCTTTTTTTTTTTAATTTGGCATGTTCTAATTCAATTCAATCGAAGAGACTAGTGTCAAGCCCCTTAAGGGTCGATTGAATCCATTTATTGATTAAGTAAAATAAAAATAAATTAAATTAAAAAATACTGTTCATTTCTCATTTTACAAATTTCTAATATGGTAATTTAAAATTTAAATCAAATTTTACAAAAAGTTTACAAAATTTTGGAAAATACAAATTTATATTATTTTCAATTCTATTACAAAAATGATTGTAATTTAACTTTAGATCTTCAATCAAGAATTCATTCAAGAATTTTGAGTAAAAATAGGTAAAGGTCCATTCCATGTAGCCATTGTACTTCCCTTTAGATGGAATAAAGTGAAGTACAATGGTATGTTAAAGTTTTTTGATTTTTTGTTTTTATTGTTTTTTTTTGACTGAAAAAATCACTCTGCAAAGCTTTTAAAACTACTTTTGGCGATTAAAAAAATTATTGCCTAGTGCAACAATATTTGCTGCACCTGTTGGGCAAGTCTACAAAAATTTGTGCAATTTTAATTGCAAAATTGCAAAAATCTATTAATTAGCTGCAAATATGCGCACTTTCTAAAAGAGCTTATAAATTAAAATTGCACAAATTTTTGCAGACTTGGCCAACAGGTGCAGCAAATATTGTTGCACTAGGCAATAATTTTTTTAATCGCCAAAAGTAGTTTTAAAAGCTTTTCAGAGTGATTTTTTCAGTAAAAAAAAACAAAAAATCACAAAACTCTAACATGCCTCTTAATTTAAAAAATATTTTTAATTAAAGTTTTTTTGAAAATTTGCAATTAAAAGAAAAATTAATTTAATTTTTCTAACTCTTAATAATCAATAATATTACGAATTATTAAAAATTTCTTTTGATTTTTACGAAATAAAAATTAGATTAGGTTAAGAGTTCTTTGAGATTAACGTCATTTTTTAAACAATAATACATTTTTAAAATTCGTCATACCAAGTTTTTTCTTTCCAAAATTAAAAGCTTTACTTAAACAAACTTTTTATTTTGTTTTTCCTTGAAATCTTAATCGAAAACTTCCTATTTTTATAAATTCAAATTGGTTTTCTCAGTAATTTTGATATCAAAATTAATAATAACAAAATAATTTTTTTTAATTTCTATTAATTTAAATAAAAAAAATTATTGTGAGAAGAAAAAAACTCAGTAATGCTTATCGCTGAAAATGTTAATTTTGAACAATTAAACAAAAATATAAATTTCATTAATTCTTTTTTTCTCATTATTTAGAGGCAACTGAACCCGAAAAAAAAAATTTTAAATTGTATTTTAAATCATTTAGGGACATATTATATTTATTAGTTAAATATTTTTCAAATTTTAATTTTAGAAAATTTTTTTCTTTTTAAATTGAGGTCATGATGAGTTCGGAAAGAATAATTTTTTTAAGTTTAATATTTATTGTCGGGGTTTTGTCCGTAATGAGCGAGGATGTTTTAAGTGAAGTTCAGAATGAGCATAAAGATCAAGAGGACTTGTCATTGTTCTCGAAAAAATTGAGGGATTTGTACATATTTAGTCAACTTCGTCAAATTCAAACATTGAGAAATAATTTAGCCAACATTTTGACAAATGAAGAATTAGCTGAACTAGAAGATGACAATTCTGAGCTTAATGACCAACGTGATAAAAAATCAGTTATGTTACCACGTATTGGTCGATCTCCAGTCGTTTTTCCTCGAATAGGAGCTGAGAAAAAACGAGCCGTTTTTCAACCAAGAGTTGGTCGTAATTATGATCTATACGAAAGTAGTGAAGAGAATGAACCTTATGTTGAAAAGCGTGTAGCTTTTAAACCAAGAATCGGCTAAAATGGCATTTTTTCCATTACATTTTTTTAACTGTCTTTCAATGTTAAAAATTGTGCATTACTAAACAAATATAGTGAAACTTTTTTATATTTAATAAAAAAATTTAAAAAATATTAATTATCTTAAAATTTTGTTCATTAATTCATTTCCTATTACCGTAAACCTTTGCCCAGTACTCTAAGAATAATACCGTAATTTAGCATTTATTCTATATGGAACAATTCCCATCGTTACCATGTTATAGCAATCTTTTTAAATTATTTGAGAAAATTTCTTAAGTGCCACTAATCCTCTAATAAATAAAAGCCAATTTTGGCTTAATAATTTACGGTATGTATAAGGTCCAATCAATTTAGAAAATATTATCACAATTGAGACTTGGTTTTTATAAATTTCAAAAAAAAATTAGCTAAAAAAAATAAATTTTATTTTAAAAATTAATAAAATAGGAAAAAACATTTTTAAAATTATTTTTAATTAGAAGCATTTTCTATGAACAATCGAAGGACCAGATTCATCGTATTCTTGTTTTGAAATCCACATAGATTGAAATGTGGATAGGGAAGCTAAAATTGAACCACCAATCCAAACAGAGTATTTACGCTCTGGTGGTGCAATTATTTTAATTTTCATTGTCGATGGAGCTAATGCAACCATTTCTTTTTGCATACGATCAGCAATACCTGGATACATAGTTGAACCACCAGATAAAACTGTATTGGCATATAAATCCTTACGAATATCAATATCACATTTCATAATTGAATTGTAACATGTCTCATGAATACCAGTTATTTCCATACCTAAAAATGATGGTTGAAACAAGGCCTCTGGTGCTCTAAATCTTTCATTACCAATGGTAATTACTTGACCATCTGGTAATTCATATGATTTTTCCAATGATGATGAAGTAAGACCAACATCCATTTCTTTTTCAAAATCCAAAGCTACATAACACAATTTCTCTTTTATATCTCTAACAATTTCTCTTTCGGCAGTGGTAACAAATGAATAGCCACGTTCAGTTAAAATTTTCATTAAATAATCAGTCAAATCTCTACCAGCTAAATCTAAACGTAAAATAGCATGTGGTAAAGCATAACCTTCATATATTGGTACAGTGTGTGATACACCATCACCAGAGTCCATTACAATACCAGTAGTACGACCAGATGCGTACAAAGACAAGACAGCTTGAATAGCTACGTACATAGCTGGTGTATTGAAGGTCTCAAACATGATTTGTGTCATTTTTTCTCTATTGGCTTTTGGATTAAGTGGAGCTTCAGTCAAT
>NTPY01000024.1:1580930-1604060 GCA_002922825.1 Brachionus calyciflorus
GCGAACGCATTTTTTTGCTGTCTCTGCTTAACATCCAAATATATAATTTAAAAAAAAATATTGTTATAAAGACGACTAATTCAAATGAAGTATTATTTCGTATTATCACAAGAATATTTACTTTTGATTTAAGCTACACTACAATCCAATAGTGCTAATGCATAAACACTGTTTGAAAAAAGCTTACAAAAATCGACAAAACACATCAGTCTTTTTGTAAAAAATTAACGTTTTATTTTCAATACTTTCAACACTTGCTTTGGAAATTATGATTGTCGATTTTTTTTATCAGATATTTGATCCTTTAGAAAAAAAGTAAATCCTGCCGAAATTTTCCCGGTAATCGTTAAGGAATTTTTTTTTAAAACGTAAAAAATACATGACAATTTCAGCTTGTTAAAAACAAGACTAGTAGTTTTAGATTTTACAGATCAGTAAAAATAAAGAATTTTCCTGACTTGATACTTTTCTTTAAAATTTTTTTTTCAAAATTTGTCCAATAAAAAATTTGAAATAGACAAACCATTGGTTAATCACCAAAAAAAACATAAATTAGGAGCAGATCAAAAATGAGACTACTACGTCACAAAATTTACATGAAAATTTTAGCTTGGTAAAAAAATAGCCTATTAGTTTTAAAGTTAACACATCATTATTTACTTTGTATAAATAATGACTTTTCCTGACTTTTTCTGTCAAATTTTTGTTCAAGATTTTGCCCATAGAAAAATTGAAATCATTTAAAAATAACATTATTTTTAAGCAAAGTAACAAATGTAACTATCTAATAGTACCAAATTTGGTAATTCTGTCAAATATTATTACGAAAAACATTTATTATGAAATTTTAGGAATAGTCATTATCTTTACAAAGTAAATAATGATCTGTTAAATTTAAAACTAATAGTCTTTTTTTACCAAGCTAAAATTTTCATGTAAATTTTGTGACGTAGTAGTCTCATTTTTGACTTATTCTAAAATTTTTCATTGATATGGCTATCGAAAAATATATCTGAAATTAGTGTGGACGTTTTGCATTCAATTAGATCCTGTGATAGAGATTTTGAGATGAGAATCGACCATACGTGGAGAGCGTTTAAAAAGTTAAGACATATTCTTACTTCTTCTAAACCTAAACCAAATCTTTAAAAAATCATTAGGATTTTCAATGCAGCATATAAAACTGTGCTTTATATGGATGCGAATCATTGTAACTAACTGAAACGAGCTTTAAAAAATTAGCATAAATACTTAAAGTTTTCAGTAGCTTGTAAGCAAAGGAATAAGATAGAACATAGGTCGTTAATTGAATTGGACTTTTAAACCTTGGATTTTCGGAATAATTTTGAAATTTAACAATTTCAAGGTTTTTTTCTAACAAAAATATTTTTTAAAAGATACAATTTTCAGTTCTTCAGGTAGAAAATCAGAATTTTAAATTTTGAATTGTGAAGGTTTAGTAAAATTTAGTTTAATTTTAAATATTTTTTTTTCCTAAAATTCTAAAAATTTCCTTTCTAAAAAAATATTTTCATACAAATTTATTTAATTTTCAACGGTTTACTCTTTAAAATAAGTTTTATTTAGTTTTAATTTTCAATCAAAATCAAGACAATTTTTTTACAATTGGATTTTAATTAGCCGTTCTTAAAATGCTCCAATTTCTAAAAAAGAAATTTAGATTAATAGAAAATACATTAATGTAAACCTTTGTATCCATGGAGTAGTTTTTTAATTTTGAATTTTTAAATTATTCACTTTTAAATTTTTTGTTTTTTTTTATGATAAAAATAAAGGATCTAAAGGAGTTTTATTAAAAGGCTATTGAAAAAATGTCGAAAAACATTGAAAAATATCTTCTGGTCGTGTCATTTTTGGAAGGTGAAAACTTTCCTAATCGCTCAGCAAAATTCATTATTGAGGCTAAATTTGACGGCGAACAACTTAGTACAGATCCGGTTGATCATAATGAAACTATTGAGATTAACCAAGAATTAGCTTGGGGTCTTGACAAAAAATCTCTTCAATTACACAAACTTCAACGAAGTTGTATCAAAGCCAATTGTTTTTCAGTAACAGATACATCAAAAGAGAACATAGGATATATTGTTCTTGATATTAGATCCGCACCTGAAGCACATGGGGTAAATTAGGCAAAAAAAATTAAAAATTTTTGTAAAATATTTTACTTATTTAAATTTGTTAAGAAAGCAAAATTTTTCCCGCTACTTCAATCCAAATATTCTAAGCTAAAACCGCAGATAAAAGTGAATATTTACATCGAAGAAGACCCATCGAACCAAGACGATAAAGCACAAATTGAAATTTCTGAAAAAAAAATTGACTCTCGACCTACGTCATCTCATTCTACCCGATCGCAAAATGATCCTGAAATTAAACCTCTTCAGATTAGTCTTAACGAGAACGAAGGATACTTTAATGTAGGAAAACCAAACCATAATGCTCATACATTTGTATTGACAATTACTGTAGCGTTTGCACGAAATTTAGTTCGTCTTTTGACCTCATCCGATCAATATTCAACATCTAATTTTTTTTTCATGTATAAATTTTTAGAAAATCAAGTAGCTACTAAACCTTTTGGTGATATAATATCATGTCAAATAAATGGTGAACGTTCCTCTATTCGACTTCACTCAACTATAGAATATTTGAAAATATTTTTTAAGCAATTACCGAATTTAGAGATTTTTTTTTGCTCTCAAGATCGAGCTATTGGAAAGTGTTATTTTAATTGGAAACTCATTTTGGAAAATTGGACAGGAAATAGTTTGAATTCTGAAAATCCTATTATAATTGATGAGTTACTTAAAGTAGAAGCTATAGCACCAAGTCGAGCGTCTCCCACGCCTGATATGACTATGGCTCCAGTTATTGGCTTACAAATTGGTCTTTTTAAAGAACAATTCAACGAAACTGTTTTGTCAACAAATGAACATAAAACAGTGAGCCAAATAAAAACAGATGAAGACGGTAACAATCGAAAATCTCCTGCATTGAGCTTGAAGCAATCATCTCAAGTAAGAAAAAATTACTTTATTTTTAGATACTTGTCGAATTACAAATTCAAGTTAATTGACTTGTAGAAATTCGAAGATATCAAATACAAGTATTTACTTACTTGCTATTTGTGAAATGGAACTGGTAAACAATTCTACATAACAGTTTTTTTTTTAAAAGGTAATATTTCAAAATGATTGTAATACGATAACTCTAGACGAAAAACCAAAAGAGTCTGTTTTGAGTTTAAAAAGTGGTTCTGTAAAACAATTAACACCTAATGAAAACTATAACTATATTACTGAAGAAATGCAATTGAAAGCGGCTTATGAACTACAACTTTGGAAAGAAACTAGAGAAAAAGAATTTGAACAACATTTGAAAAAAACTGAAGCTAAAAAATTCCAAGCGCTTGCTGACGCTTTTAAGCAACGTGACATCGAACGCGAAATATTAATACAAAAAAAACTAAAGGAATATAATGACTTGGAGCAATTACTTAAGAATAGTCTAAATGAAGTTGAAAAAAGAGAGAAACAATTAGCCTTAAATGAAACTCAGATATCTCGTATTAAAAGTGATCTCAATAGAGAATATGAAAATAAACTAATTGAATTGAGAGAAGCATCAAAACGAGTACAAGAAAAAGCTGATCATCAAGTCATGTTGCAAAAGTAGGCGGAATAACTGAATTTATTTTATTAAAAGAGATTTGGTTAGATTTTGTTTTTCTTATTTTTTTTTGTAAAGGACGAAAATAGAAAGTCTCGAAGAAGAGATTGACAAATTGAAAAAAAAAGTGACCGAATGGGAAAGAAAATACTCAGATAAAGAAGCCGAATTTTCTAGATATAAAGAAAAAGAAAATAGTCGACCAGAAATTCGACTACAATCAGAAATAAATGTTTTAAATTTAGAAAAAGTATAATTTGAGCAATTCGAACTAAAAAAAGTGTCTAAAAAATAAATATTTATCTTAATAAAAGATTGAATTGGATAGAAAATTGGATGCTATGACTAAAGCTAAAAATGTTTATAAGGAACGGTGGACCCAAGTGTTACAAGAAATTGCTCTAATGAAAAAACGAGAAGAAGCAAATGCAAAAGCATTGCTCAAAAAGCAGCAAATGGAACTAGAGCATATGAAATTAAAATTTTTAAGTGCTGAAGAAAATGAAAAGTTAAAAACCGATGAACAACATCTTCAATCTTTAAAAAATGAAATTGAAAAGTAAATTTTTTTTTTTAAACAAATTCCATTATTTATTTTGACTAATTGTCTTTTTAATATTTTTAAGATTGAAGTTGAAAAATAATGAAAAAACAACTTTAGGTAGTGATTACGGCTCAACTAGTTGTCTATCAAATTTAGAAAATCTTGATCCGAATCTTCAAAACCATATTAACCGTTTAATTGAAGAAAAAGAAACTTTACTTAGGACTGGAGTTTATTCAAACACAGACGCTATTATCGTCGAATTAGACAAACGAATAAAGGAATCCCTAAATCAAGCACGAAATAATCGAATATTCTAAAAATTGTTTAAACCACTTCTAAGAAATTCTAAATGTTTAAAAAATTAATTATAAAATTTTTTTATCGTTTTTTATACATCTTGCAATATTAAGATTAATGGATTTTTTTTACTTTTGGATAGATTTTGGCAAGTAATTTCATTCAAATAAAATTTTTGTAAAATTTTTTTGTTTACCCGGAATTTAAAAATTTTTAAATCTAACACTTGGAGAGATAATAAAGATCCCCAAAAGATCATATACCATTATTTTCAAGTTTTTTAACCAAATTTACAACCAGTGGCGAATCCACGGTATGGCGAACTCTGGCCACCGAGATACCTATATTTTTCAGAAGAAAAAAAATTTTTTTTCTCATATCTCGTTTTATTTAAAAAAAAACTTGAAAAAAAAAATTTACCCATTTTTTCATAATAGGGGATAATCTAATTACTCTTTCTCTCTAAAAAAAAAATTTTCTTTAATTGTCTCTTTTAAATAAAACCGATAAGGAATGTAAAATTTAGGACCGGTATTCATCTAATTTTCTTTATTGTTAATTGGATTTACTAGTATTTTTTATCGTAATAAATTCTCTAGTAACTAATTCCATTTTGTAACATTATTTTTGTAACAAATTCTATAAATAAAATATAGTAACAAATTTTAGGGAACAATTTCCAGATTTGTTATCATTTTATGCCTTTATTTTTTTATTCCATTTTTTTAAATAAGACTTTTCAAAAAATTATCAAAATAAGACTTTATCATTAAATGACTTTTAATAAATATATCAAATCGTGACTATTTCAATTTATGACTTTTTAATTTAAGACTTTAAAATAAACTTATAAAAAAAATATTATAGAGGATAATTTAATCTATAGCATTTTCATAATGTTTTCAAAATTAACTAAAAAGAACATGAACGTAAATATTGCTGTAAATAAATTACATTTTGATTTCGATTATCTTTTGCATTGCATATAGCTTTGCTTTTCGTTCCAGATTTACCAAAGAGATGAGTTTCATTTGTCTATTTTTTTCAATAAACATTTCAAGCAATATACCTCCTTCTCCCTTTATTATTTCTTCCGTCTTCAAATCGCTATTTTTGTTTAGAAAGCACGTAAAAATATCAGAAAATTCTTTTTATACTGCAAACAAGAAAAAAATTTTAAGACAAGTTATAAAAGATTTGTTTCAAAAATATTTAAATTAAAAAATCAAACACTAAACTTATTGAAATATTTTATTTAAGTTTACCAAATTGTTAAGATTTAATAGCTCTAATAAACCGAATTAAAAAAATAAATCTTTGAATACTTTGAGCGGTAGAAAAATTGATCGAATAGACTTAACCTTGTTTTTTGTTTTCCAATTGTATTTTTTAATTAAGTTTTTGTGAAAAAAAAAAAAAATTCAAAATTTGATTAAGTCATAAAACAATAAGTCATAAACTGAAAAAGTCCTATTCTAAAAAGTCTTAATTTGACAAAATCTCATTTTTATAAAGTCAATTAAATATTATTTTTACCGCTACTACCCCCTCCCCCCTCAACTAGTTAAAAAGTTTCGCCATACCTATTATAAATTCCTGTATCCGCCACTGTTTACAACAAATCATATTTAAAATTGATGCAAAAAAATCAGAATTTATTCAAATTATCTTTTATTTCTAAATAATTAAATTATACCCTTTTATGTTTTATTATTTTATTTTTCAGTTTAAACATTTTTTCAAATAAGGGCCAAACAAATTTTTTAAAATAAACTGTAAACCTTTGAAAAGTAACTGATAGAGAAACAGAAACTTTTGATTAAATTTATTTTCTTTAAAAATTTTAGAATAAATTTTACAAATTTTAGTTGTTGCGACATTTTAGAATCTTATTTTCCTAGACCTAAAATTTAAGCATTTGAACTCATGCATTAAAATAACGCATTTAAAATATTCTGATTTAAGTTTTTTTGGTTTTTTAATGGAAAAAATTTATGTGTAATATAATAAATGCAGTGAATTAATTTTTTTTGTTATCATTTGGAAAAAATTAAAGATAAAAATATCAAGTTAAAAATCGCAAGGTAGTTTCTTCTCTTTCATGTTTCTTATCTAATTTAATAATATTATATATAAAATCTCAGTAAAAACATGTTTAGTTAAGAGTATAGTTACCTAAGGATCGCTTAAATTTAATTATTCTGCTTTATTATTAAATAATTTAAAAATTTTAATATTAATTGATAATTAAATGATCGATTTAAATTTTTCCATATATTTTTTTAATTCTTTTGATACAATTCAATATTTTTATTTTATGGAGTCTTAAAAAGCATGTTAATTGAGCATTTACATAGATACTGAAAAAGTATTTATCTATTCAATACCTGATGTAATACTCATTTGATCATGCTCTTCCATTTCATTTGGACACGAATTCACTAGTTTCCATTTGATCTTGTTGCTTTTTAAAAAAATTTTATTCAAACCTCATACTGGTAACTAGAGAAATAATTTTTAGACTACTCCATGTTACAAGCTGAGATTAAATAAAAAAATTTTATCTTCAAATCGAAAAATAAAAACACTTTTAATTTTTTGAAATTTTTTTTTAAAGTGGTTTCAACTATCATAATTTTCAACAACAATAACAACAAAAAAAACTAACCTAAAATATAAATACAGATTTGCATTCATTTCCTAGATAATAAAATCATTCAAAATTTAATTCAAATAAATAATTGCAATATGACAAAGATAAATAGAGAGTTACAAATGCCACCTAATTTAGCTAGGACGCAAGTTTTTTTTTTATTTTTCGACACGAAAAAACGAACCGAAAACTAAAATTAATCTTGTATTGTTCATCTTTTTTTGAATTGAAATTATTATTTTTAAAGGAAATTTTTCTATTCATTATTTATTTATATGGACTCCTTAGATCCACATAAGCTTTGAACTAAATAGATAAAAATGTTAAACAAATTAACTTTTCTATTCATCACCATCTCTTGAAATCAAAGCAAGTTAAGCAAATTTAATAAAAAAAAAAAGTTGCAATTTAATTAATTTTAGAAAGTTTTATGATATGGGTGTTAAAGTAAAGTATTAGCAAATTTTAGCGCTTTTTTATGTTGCATTTTGGTCTTATGGTATACTATTATTTTAATTAATAAAATGACTTTTAACTAATGTTTACACGAAATTTATAACAATTATTCTAATACCTATCGAAAATCACGAAAATATTTTCGTGTTTTTTTTTGTAAAAGCTAACTCCTTTCACTATCTAATCTTAATTAAGTATTTGTAATTACAAATAATAAAATAAATCCTATCTTTTTTGGACAAATAACATAAGTGAAATTTTGATTCAAAAAGCTACAAAAAAAAATTTAAAAAAAGTTTACTTTTGATGCAAGTTAAACGCACTTAAACTTAGGTTTAAAGTAGTGTCAAGCGTTTGGATTAGTTGGAATAAAAAAAAGTTATCGACCAGATTGCTTGATATTACTTGAAACAAAAGTTTAAATGCTTGTAGTTCTGCGTAGGGTTGAATATAAGTTTAAAAAAAAAACTCCTTTATACAATTAATTTTTAATTAAAAACTACTATTTGGATCATTATGATTTAGAAAAGAATGCTCCTTTAAGCCAGATCGGTCAAAAATAGGAGCTAAGACTAATATATTTTTTTTTCAAAGCACATATGCCATATACTTTCCAGATATCTGAATGATGCGATGCAATTTATTTGTTTAAATCTTAATTAAAAACATTTTCTCAATTATATTAACTAAATACTTTTTCTCTATTATCTCTCTCATAATGCTAGGCATTTTTTGACTTAAAGCTTAAATTTAATTGTAAGATATCGTTCGTCAACTTGTTATTTCTGATTTTTATAAACTTATTAGTTTCTTTTTTAGGCTCTTTGAAAGAACAGGTTTGAATGAACATTCTTTAAAAAAAAATATATATATATAACCATGAATTCTGGAGGCATTAGTGACCTTGCATACCTAAAATAACCAAATAAATTAGGAAATATGAAATGAAAATCGATTTTTTGTAAAAAATTTTATTTTAAATTTCGTTTTTCCTAAAAATCTACTAGTTTAAAACTCAAATTTCGAAATTAATTTAAAAACATCTGTAAGAGTTTCCGAATATGATAAGAAGTCTAAATTATCAGATTAATATTTTAAATCGATTATTTTAGTTAGTGGAAAGTACTTTTTGTTAAAATTTTTTAATTTTGAAATTAAAAATAAAAAGTAGCTTTGATAAGAAAAAAAATAAAAAATTTAAACAAGTGAAATTTAAAATTTTTAGTAAAATCAAACCTCTGTTCTTTTAATAGAGAGAGTTGCTTGAAAAAAATTCCTTATGGTTTCAAACTTAAAAATTTGCTTATCTATTCAAGAAAAAAAAATTTAAAAATTCAAGTCCCACTATTTTTTACAAAAACTTTTTGTGTAATTAATTTTTTAAATATTTAAATTTAGTTGAAAGAGAAAATGAAATGTTGACAGATTTTATTAAATTCATACAAATGCAAACATATTGCAATCGAACAACAACAACAAAAAAGATAAAATCTAGAAATATTTTTCTTTCTCTTTTTTTTTTAAATGAATTTAATTTTGAGAAGAAAAAAATTCATTTAAATAGCTAATATTTAATTTTATTTCAACGAAAAAAAAAGTACTTAAGGTATTAAGACCAATGGTGCAAGTCAAATAGAAAAAGAAAAAAAATCATAGATTATTGACTATTTAATCCATTTGGACTCGTGTGTCAATCAGTAAGTATGTGACTTTTTCCGAAAAATAATAGAAATAAAACTTTTTTACTTTATTTGATTTTGATTTGAAATTTAAGAAATTTGAAAAAAAAATATAATATTGAATTTCTATTCGAATAAGTTAATACCATATTGCTTGAATTGCCGAGATTCCTTTAAAAAGATAAATGATGGGGCCCTAATCAAATAAATATATTCTATTATAGAAAATATAAAACAGCTTGAAATTAAATACCGTTAATTTGATAACTTTTTTTTTTATCATTCTGTATCTATTTTAACTTTAAATCTTAAAGCAAATAATTATTTTAATTTAATTTGATTTGGAAAAAATTTTCTCTTTTTATTTCAAATTGAAAAATTAAAATTAATTTCAAATTTTTAAATTTAAAATTTCTAATTTTTTCAAAATGGTCATTAGATATCATTTATTGGACTCCAAAAAAAAAAACTATTGTAAAATAGGGTAAGATTAGAAAATTTTTGAAAGAACCAAAAAAACAATAACATGGAAATTGTAGGCCTAATATATTTTAAGTTTTGAAAATTACTATGTGATTTTATATTATTTAGAAAAAAATTTGATACTAGATTATTTTTTTTTAAGTTTTTGAATAGCTAAATTAAAGCTAAAAAAATCAAGTCTAAAAATGACTAAATAATTATCCATTTTTGTTTGATACTCAGATCAAACATTTAACTACGTGTCTTCTTGGAAAAATTTCTACCTTAATTTTTAGTTTTCAAAAAATAAAATATTTGAGTTTATATTTTTTTATGTATCTCAATTGCAAAGGAAAATTTCTTAGGCCTTTTGAACCCTGAGAAATTTTCAAATTTAAAATACATTACTTAATAGAAAAATTAGTTTTTAACGATTATTCAAAAATTATGTCATTTATAAAAAAAAATTACCTTAATCTATTTGTAAATATATTTTAATTAGATACTTTTTTTTTTAAATAAAATCTGGTTTCTCTAAACTTAATGACTCATAATTTGCTTTTGTACCTTAATTATTATAAATTTCTGATTCAAATTAAGCTTAAAAACACTTCAAAAATCAAAACCAATCTAACATATTAATTCCAAATTATTTCAGAATTTTTCAAAAAGTCAAAGAAAAGAGTAAAAAATATTTTTTTGATTTTGTCCCATCTTATTGTTATCCCCATATATTCAAGAACGGAAGTGGTGACATAAACTAGCGTTGGCTGCAGCTCACGTACAAATCATTAATAGTTAAAATTATTACAGCACAGCTAATTGATTGCCAACCGAATTCGTGCCGAAATTCGTACCATACACCGTACTGAAAAGCGTACCAAAAAACATACCTAAAATCGAACTGAACTCCATACTTAAAAATCTTTACCGTAATTAATTATAAGGAAAAAAATCGAAATTAAATTTTGGCCATTATAAATTCCAATTTTAAAAATTATTCTTAATTATTAACTTTATTTTTCTTGGATATAAATTTTTTTTCGGTCAAAAAATTTACTTTAAAATTTTTCATAGTAAAGAATTTGATTTCTTCCGAAAATTAAATTTTGAAATTGAAATTGATAATGGCGAAAATTTTATTTATTTTCACAGATTTTTAAGTATGGAGTTCAGTTCGATTTTTTGGTAAGGTTTTCAGTACGATGTACGGTACGGCTACTCCATTTTTTCACTAGCTCTGCTGTATTAAAAACAAAATGATTTTATGAAGAGTTAATTCAACTTAGATAAAAAATGGACAATAAAATGAAAAAAGTAGTATTTTCCAATAAAAAACTATGAGTTTTCAACTTTATTCGACTATGAAAATTAAATTTCAAACGGCAATTTCAATTCATTCAAATTGCTTTAACTTTTTAAGGAAGTTATAAAGTTATTCTGTAAATTGCTACAAAGTGTAACAGTTTTGAAACACTCTGCCTGCGATAACATTGCAGCAGTGCAAAATTTGAAAATTAGTTGGTAAAATATATGCAATAAAGTCATGGCCATTCATCTCTTCCCTTCCTGAACGTTCATAATCATTCACGACATTTTCATAATCTTTCACAAGTTTTCATATTTTTTCAAAAACTTTCATAATCTTAAATTTTTATAAATTTTGGAAAAAAATTAACTTTTTTTTGTTTTACCATACATATGCATTTTTTAAAGTAAAATGTAAGTTTTATAATTTACTCTTGTTCAGAATTTTAATTTTTAAAAATTATAAATTAAAATGACGTGATTTTTATAGATGAAACAACGATCGACGTTGCAACTCATTCTCGTAAACGATGGCAGAATAAGATACCTCGAGAAACTGGTAAAATTGGAAAGTATTCACATCCATTAAAGGTTCTCTTTCTTAATAACAATCCGAAGAAATTTTTCAAAAATTTTCCCCTTGATTTTAAGATTCATCTCTTTGGTGGCATTTCAAGAAAAGGTAAAACTGAATGTGTTGCTTTTGAAGGAATTTTAGATAGTGAAAAATTTTAATATCTTTTGAATATAAGCGTCATACCTTTTGAAAAGGCTAATTTTCCATTTTGCCATAGGATTTATATGGATAATGACCCTAGGCACACTAGTAGATCTACAAAAAATTTTCTGAAAAATAACAATTTGAATTTATTAACAGCTCCACCACAATCACCTAAGTAACTCTAAGCTATGAAACTTTAAAATTTTAAATAATCAATATCAGAAAGTTTTTTAATTTTCGAAGAATATTAATGTAATTGAGACAGTTTGGGCGAATTTAAAATATAACTTATTTACTTACGAAAAGCCTCAATCTAAAGAACAATTAGTTAATTCGGCAATAAAATTTTGGAATGAAAAAGTTACTTTAGAATTTTGTAATCGCTTAACTGATAAAATTAGCTTATTCCAAAAATTATTGAACTTAAAGGGAAAGCAAGTGGATATTAATTATTAAAAATTAAAAATTATTTTTTCTTTTTTTTCTTACCAAGAAGTTATTTAATACACGAATATGCTAATGAAAACAAAACGCTTCCTCTTTATCTTAATAAAGATTTTAAAATAAATTTTGATTTTTGTTATTTTTTTTCAAATTTTTAAACTCTAATTAAACAAGCCGAAATTTTTATAGTACCTTAAAAACTTGTTTAAAAGCCCTCTTTTTATAAGACGAAATGACAGCACAGCTAAATTTTTAAGGGACATTTTTTACCAAATTTTTATGTTTAATTCAAGGAATAGAAAAAAAAAAACATAAATTGACTTGCAAAACTTTATTTGACCGATTAAACATTTTATGTATACATTTCAAATTGTTATTTTAATATTTATAAACGAAACATCAAAAATTTACAAAAACATTAACAAAAACAAGGAAATGTAATTTTAGAAAAGAAATTTAACATTCCAATAGTAATAACTTTTTAATATTTTGGTTCATTTGGCTAATTTTTTTGTTCATGGCGTCGATAAAATTTTCCATTGTTTTTTTTTTGATTCTTTATCACCGTCCATTTTGTCGAAAACAATTGATCTGATGTTATCTATTCTTTTAGAATCTAAGGGCTTTTTTTATCATTACCAATGGTTTTACCATTAACATTAAATTGATTCGACAACTCGGACTTTTTGAAAAGCCTTAACATGAGGTTTGTTGCGAAATTCGGAATCGATTTTGATTTAAGATAAATCGATGGTATCTCCGAATATGATAATGACAAAACTTCATCATCACTTGAATCACTCTGGTCAGACTCATCTGATTCACTCGAATCGCTGGTATCAAATGATTCTTCATGTTCTTTTTTTTCATTTTTGCTTTTTTCTTTTAGAATGTTTTTCAATTCATAAAAAACTTATCTTGTACTAAATGAGTCATTGATTTGAATAGAACTATCTTTGAATTGATAAGCTGATTCTAAGCATATATTATTTGATTGAACAACAGAGGAATTGATTTCTTGGAGCTTATGGACATAACGATCTTTGAATGTATCAAAATACTTTTCAAATACCTCATCTTTATTGACTTCAGAGATGGTTAATTTAATCGATTATTAATCTAAATCGATTAAATTTTTTAATTAAATTTTAATTTAATTGAATAAATTTTTATTTTTTTTAATTTTAATTTAATTTTAATCGGATCAATAAAAAAATGTCGATTAATTTATTTAAAAAGAATAAAAAAATTTTGAGTCTTATTTAAAATTAATAGTAAAGTTAAAGCATTATATCTCAAATTCTAATAGATTTTTCTCATTAAATTAAAAAAAATTACTAAAACATTTTTGGCATATTTTTTTCTAGACTTTTTTCTTACAAAGTCGGCAAAGAAATAAACCGAATTAAACGCTTTTTGAATACTCCTTGTGTTTCCAATGAGTTTTCTGTTGATTATTTTTTACCAGAATAAAATCTTTAAAGGAAACAAGTTTTCGAATAGAAATAATAGTTTTTAGAAGCTCATATTTTAGGTTCAGATTACGAGAAAAGAAGTCTTATAAAAAAAGTTGACACAAATGATGAATTTTAAAACAAACATTTAAAATATAAATTAAAAAGCAAATATTTGAGAGTTTAGTAAGTTTTTAAAAAAAAGGAACGCAAAGCTATAAATCGTATAAGCATATAAATCTGCATTATAAATTTCCTGTGTTTAGTCTTTGAAATTATACACATCACCAACTCATAGACAAAAATTTTTTTGAATTTTTTTGATTTAATCGATTACCGTATCCGCTTGCGCAGTACTCCAGGAATAGATCAAAAAAGTTAAGTTTTTTCCATTGGAAAAGTTCCCATCGACACCATGTTAAAAAATTTTTTTATATTTTTTGGGAAAAAATCCGACTTTTTTGATTTTAGCTAATCATAAAACTCAAAACTGAGTTTTTTTCCTGGAATAAATCAAAAAAAAATTTAAAAAACTGGAAATAATCCAAAAAGAATTAAATAATTATACAATTTGGATTTTTTCCATAATTAAATTATCAAATTGAGTTTTTTTCCTTGAAAAAAATGTTATTTGAGGATTTTTCCAGGATTAAAATTAGGGTTGTTAAAATGACCATTTCAAACTAAAATTTTAAAGTTTGAAATTTAATGAAATTATAGTTTAAAAAAATTTTTTTTATACCATTTAATGAATAATCTTATAAAATATTCTTTTTTCTTTCTTTTTTGAAAATTAAATTAAAGTTTCTTTTACCATTAAGTATTCAGATAAAAATTTCAAACTTCTAAATTTTAGTTTGAAATAGCCATTTTAACAACCCTAATTGAAATTAGGAAAAAAATTTTAAAAATAAAAAATAATTGGGACAAAAATTTATTAAAAAAATTTTGAATCAAAAAACGATTTAAGCTAAATTTTTCCAGAAATTAAAATTAAAAACTTTTTTAACATTTTTTTCCCAATTATTTTTTATTTTTAACATTTTTTTCCCAATTATTTTTTATTTTTAAAATTTTTTTCCTAATTTTAATCCTGGAAAAATCCTCAAATAAAATTATTTTTCTAATTTTTTTTTAAAAGTATAAAAGAATTTTTTAATATGGTGTCGATGGGAACTTTTCCAATGGAAAAAACTTAACTTTTTTGATTTATTCCTGGAGTACTGCGCAAGCGGATACGGTAATTTTAATTTAATTTTAATCAGGCAATTTTAAGCTGGATTAATCAGGGTCCACCAAAATATGCTAGAGTATATTTTGATCTATAAAGCATATTTTATGCTTTTAAGCATATTTTGCATTTTAGCATATTTCGAGCATATTTTGAGCATATTTGGAAACATATTATTTTTTTTTGCATATTATTTTTTTTTATTAGGATTCTGATAATTTTCCGATTTCAAATTTTATTATTTCATTTTACAAAAAAATTATTAATGATCCGGCTTAATAATTAATGCTCCTAACGAATTACATTGCTCCCCTTGCAAGTAGAATATATATCACTTAAAAAAATCTAGCATTATGCAACATGTTGAAACCGAACTTCAACAGTAAAATCGTGTCGACAATTTCTCATAGCCCAGAATCAGTTTCAAAATTAGCCAAACTAGAATTAGCAGCGCCAAAATTTGTATAAGCCAAACAAGTCAACTTCGAATTCGATTTATTTACACCGGAATCAAAAACAACACTTGGACGAACCAGACTTTCAACACCATTTGAACCAGAGCACATTTTTGAATTTGAACCTTCACTTTCACCAGACTTTCACATTTTTTTTCAAAAATTAAAAAAAATTTAAGATTATGAAAGTTTTTGAAAAAACATGAAAGCTTGTGAAAGAATATGAAAATGTCGTGAAAGATTATGAACGTTCATGGGCTTTCAGGAAGGGAAGAGATGAATGGCCATGACTGTATGTAACGTTTTTGTATATTATATTTTTGAGTGTATAAATTTGTTATACTTGGTAGAAATTTAGAAGAATAACTTTATCACTTCCTGTTCAAAATTTATGACAATTTGAATGAATTGAAATGATGAATTGAATTTTCCTCTTACCAATGTCCAATTTTCTTCGTAAGAAAACTTGTTTATCATCAAGAGCATATTTATGTTCGATTAGGTAGAAAAGAGGTTGTTTCAAGAAACATAGTGTGTCAAGAAATTTCACACATTTTTTAATTAAAAATTTGACTTAATTGTACCGTAAATTCTCGCTAATTAGTCCACGTACTAAAATTTTTTGTTCAAAGTTCTAAAGGTATGTCCCATTTACCATTAATCGAATCTCCATTTTTTGATTGGATAATGGACATGAGAAGCAAAGGACCATTTATGAGTATGCAGTCAATAAAACTCAAAGCTATAGAACTCCATAAAGAAAAAATATTCTGGTTGATTTAATTCAACACGTGAATTTCATACGTCCTTTTATATCTCTGAGGGTGGGTTAAGCCAAAAAGACTTTTATATTTAGAAAGTCTTTATTTATAAGAAAAAATACAATAATAAAAAAATAGAAACTTTGTTTCTTAAATTTATATAAGTAAAGGACTCATGTGACTAACTTAACTTATAGTTAAGTTAGTTCAAGATACAACATCCTCACACAACTTTATTTAGTGACTCGGGGTGGTGTATGACTTGGTAGTTGCAGATGTGATGTTAAGTCTAGATGGTTTTGTGTGTTCTCTACGCGGATATTTGGTCAAAGATAGCGTTTGTGAGGTCCTGGCGGGTTCTGTACTAGTTGATGGAGGTATTGTTGGAGCCGATGATTGTGGTAAATTCGGCGAGTATGTTGGAGTGGTGTCAACCTCTGAGCTTCTCTCATTTTGGCTTGTTTCTGTGGCTGATGTTTCTTCTAAAGGTTCTATTTGATTTTCATTTTGGGTGGTTTGATTTCCTTGAGTGATGGTGATGTCTAGTTGATAGCTCAAAGCATTATGCATAATTACGTCTCTTACACTTGCCTGTTTCTTGAGTGGTTTATTTAGATGACTTGGAATTTTTTTGAAGTGACTAACGTTCCTAGTTATGATTCTATTGCTTGAGTTCATAGCGGTTAGCATGGTACCATTTTGTCCTATTATTTTGTAGGGATCAGGTTTAAAAATTGAATCTTGCTTCGACTTTTGTATTTGTTTTACTAGGACCGTGTCGTCTATTCTTATCATCTTGTTTGGTTTGTTATTTTCAACCATTTTTGCTTTGGCTTTGGAATGGTTTACTTCGGCTTTTTGATTGACGTTTGTTCTTGAAGGTTCTAATGCCACTTGTGGTATACGATTTGTGTTTGATCGATTGTTAAACATGAGTTTCATAGGTGGTATTTTTGTAGTAGTGTGTGGTGCTGCTAAATAATTCCTAACATATTTTTGAAGCTCAGTTTCCCAGGGTAGACCAGCAATGTTTGCTGCTTTGATGGCTTTTGAAATATTATAGTTAAATTTTTCGACTAAACCATTTGCGCGAGGCCATAGTGGGGTGATTTTTTTGTGCTTAAAACCAAGATAATCGGCTAATTCTGTAAATTTATGTCCATTGAATGGAGGTCCATTGTCGGTCTGTACTATGCTCGGTGTCCCTAAGATGCTAAAAATTTTTAAGCATTTAGGTACGACGACGTGATGACCAGTTGATTTAACTTTTTCCAAAACAACGTAACGAGAATATGCGCAAATTAAAACCATGATATAAATACCATCTGTTGGGCCATAAAAGTCGATTATAATGTGTTCCCATGCCTCGGTTGGCATAGGCGTCGGAAAAATTTCTTGTTTATTTGTTTTGTCAGCTTCGATTGCCAAACATTGCAAACAACTCCCAATATAATTTTCAATTTTTTTGTTTAAATTTGGAAACCAAACTGACTCTCTAAGTAGTGCTTTAGTTTTAGCTACACCAATGTGTCCTTCATGTGCAATTGTGATGATTTTACTCTGTAACTTTTCTGGTATCACAATTTGAAGACCTTTCAGAACAATGCCGGAGTTTGTAACCGTAAGCTGCTCTTTTATTTGGGCAAAGCATTGAACTGTTTGGTCTAGAACGTGAGGTTGGTCGTTGATCATTTTAATTACATTTTGCAGACTCACATCTCTTAAGGTGTATTCAGCGATTTGTTGTTTTGTGACAGCTGGTGGGCCTAATTCAGTTTCAATAAAATAAACATATTCTTCGGCTGGATTGTGACATGTGGGATTCTCAATTGGGTTTCTTGAAAGGTAATCAGCTGGATTGTATTTTCCAGGCCTGTGAATAATAATAAAGTCGTATTGACTGAGTCTTAAACACCATCTTTGAATACGTGCTGGAGGGTTTGATTTTGGGTTTTTAAATATTAATTCTACGGCCTTGTTATCTGTTATGGCTTTAAACTTTTTTGAAAAAATAAACAAATGAAGTCTTTCACATGACCAAACAAGGCCTAAAGCTTCCTTTTCAATATGTGAGTATCTTTTTTCTGTGTCAGATAACAACCGACTAATGAACATAATGATGCGTGTGTCACTAGGATCTTTTGGATTCGTTTGCATGAGAATGGCTCCAAGTCCAACTGGACTAGCGTCCACGATAACTAAGGTATCAAATGATTTGTCAAAATGTGCCATTGCGTTTGTTGTAATAGACTCTTTTACCTTTTCAAATGCATCATTATGTTCTTTTTCCCAATTCCATTTTGTATTTAATTTGGTTAATCTCCATAGTGGTTCTGATATTGTTGCGTAGTCTTTAATAAATCGAGCTACATAAGTAGCAAGACCTAAAAAGCTTCTAAGTTCACTTGCATTTTTCGGAAGTTTTGCTTCTTTAAGCGCTTTTACTTTTAAATTATCTGGTTTAACACCATCACCGGAAAAAATAATTCCAAAAAATTTTATTTCCGGTGCATCGATAATTAATTTTTCTTTATTAATTGTTGCACCTATTTCTTCAAGACGTTTAAACAAAGCGTGTAAGGCATTGTCGTGCTCAAGTTTTGTTTTACCATGGATAATAATATCATCAGAAATATTTTTTGTGTTTTTTATGTCTTTTATAGCCTCTTGAACTTGATTTTGAAAAATTTCAGCGGCACAGTTGATGCCAAAATTGAGACGCTTGTACTGAAAGAGACCAATATGAGTACTAAAAACAGTCACGTATCTTGACTCAGGAGCTAGTTCAATTTGGTGGTAGCCAGAAATTAAGTCTACCTTTGAGATGTGTTTCGCACCATTTAGATCGATGATAATGTCTTCTACAGTTGGGGTGACATGTCTCTCTCTTTCAATTGCCTGATTCGGCAAACGAGCGTCTGTGCAGATACGAATTTTATCTGGTTGACCAGGCTTTGGTACAACAACAATAGGAGATACCCATGGTGTAGGGCCACTTGCTGGTTCTATGATATCCATGTCCAACATGCGTTGGATTTCGTCTTCAACTCGGTCTCTTAGGTGAAACGGAATGCGACGGTGTGGTTGGCGAACTGGGACAACGTTTTGATTTATGTGTAATTTTACTTTAATGTCTTTAAATTTTCCAACTTTTCCTGAAAACAAATTGGGATACTTGTTAAGTTCATCATTTATACTACATGTAATTGAAATAATTTCTAAAGCTTCAAGTGTTTCAAGTCCAAGTATGCAACCGGAGTTTCCTTTACTAATTGCAAATCTGGTGTTAATGCTTTTATTTTGGAATGTCACATTTGTAGTAAATACACCTAACATATGAAGTGCTTGACTTGACCCATATCCATATACTCTTGTGGTGCATGGTTCAATTTTAACTTGATCAAAATCTAAACTTTCAAATGTGATTTGGTCGATGACATTGAGAGTGGTACCGGTGTCTACAAGAAAACTTGGCTCGCCATTTAACATTTGAATGAAAACATATTTTCTTTTGCTAGACCGTTGGTCCAAAGAAAAGATGTTTTCAATATCATCTTCAGATTCGTTTTCTTCATCAACTTTATTTATTGTGTTAGGGTATTTCGGATTCCTTTCGACCGGTTTGGGCCTGTGATATTTTTGTTGATATTTTTTATTTTGACTTTTGTCTTTTCTTTGACGTTTATTGCTATTTTGGTGCCATGTGTTTGAATCGCCACTGTGTCTATATGACCTGCAAACTGATTCAAAGTGGTTTTGTTTTTTACATTTGGCACATGTATGGTTTGATGCTGGACATGAGCGGTTAATGTGAGGGTATTCGTATCCACAGTGACCACAGGTGTCATTTGGTCGAACTTTTCGATAGACGTCAGTATTTTGATTTGAATTAGGTTGGTAGTTTATGCGATTTATTTCTTCATTATCTAAAAGTGTTCTAGTTTTTAAGGTTTCTAAGGCTCTTCCAACTCTCAGTACTTCTTTCAAGTCTAAATTTTCAGTTAAAGTAAGATGTGTTTTAAGCGATTCAGATGTTGTCTTGTCAATTATTTGATTAATTAATTCATCGTCAACATTAGTGAATTCACAGCCAGATGCTGCTTCACGAAGACGTTCTATAAATTTGTCGATCGTTTCATCTGAATGTTGTGCAATTTTTCGAAAGTTTGCAATTCTTACGCGCTTATGGTCTTTTGGACTAAAGTGCCTAGTAAGTTTTTGAATTATTGTTTGAAAATTGTCATTTTCTACTTTTAAATTGGCATAGATGTCATATGTTTTTGGCCCAATGCTGCTCAAAAGCCGAGCTTTAATTTGTTTGCAACGCTTGGCGTAAATGTCTGTTGGTTGACCATTTGCTGGTGATTGCAATGGCTCTAGATCAATGTCAATAAGATGATTGTTGAATCTGTCAACCCAGTTGTTCCATTTTGGACCAATATTTGGATGGCTAAGGTTGTGATCAAACGGTTCGATGTGGAATTGGTTCATGGCGGTTTAATTTTATTTTAGATTAGACAGATATTCAGTGGTGATTAAAATGGATTTGCAAGTTTTGGTTTGATTTAACAAAATGCAACGCGTGTTTCTTATTATTTTTTTTTTTTCTCTCGTCGCCAGATTTTATATCTCTGAGGGTGGGTTAAGCCAAAAAGACTTTTATATTTAGAAAGTCTTTATTTATAAGAAAAAATACAATAATAAAAAAATAGAAACTTTGTTTCTTAAATTTATATAAGTAAAGGACTCATGTGACTAACTTAACTTATAGTTAAGTTAGTTCAAGATACAACACGTCCAATGGCTGGTTCACTAATTTTTGTAGAAGAAAAAACCTGGTTTCACGTAGAATAACTACTACAGGAAGAGACCTGCCAAAAATACTATTAAGATGCCAAAAATAAATATAAGATTTTTTTATTGACTGTCAAAATTCTGTAAATAAGCCAGGTTTTAGTTTTGATAAACTTTTTAATGTTTATCTAAACTAAAACCTTGCTTATTTAACAAATGGATGAAACAACGATTCTTTGATTCACCAAGCAGCTATACTTTTAAAAAAAAAGTAGCTAAACGTGTTAAAGGATCTACTGCTGGTTCCAAAAGAACAAGTTTTTCAGCATTATTAAATTATACCGACCTTCAACGAAGATACTGTTGTCGAATATACAGGTAGAATAATACAAAGTTTTTTGGTGGATAATAAAATTAAAAAAGCTCAATTGATTCTTGATTGTGCCAAATGTCATGAAACTTAGAATGTAAAAAAGTTTTTTAGTGATTCTAATATTCAGCCAATTTTTTTCAACCTTGAATGACCAACTTCCTTCAACCAGCGGATGTGTGTTGGTTCGCAAAATTAAAAAATGAATACCATCATAGATGGAATCACTGGTACATAAATGAAGATAAAACATTTACACGAAAAAGCATACAATGGCTTTCCGAAATATGGACTTATTTTCATCCAAAATTGCTTATTGATAGTTTTGATTTTTTAGGGATTACCTCACAATTTAATTTACATAATACATTAGATTTTATGTTAAAAAATTACACTCTTGTAAACGATTTTTTAGATACTGTTCAAGATGCCGATGAGCATGAATGTTTTAATATTGATCATTTAATTATTTAGGATGAGCCATTAGATATTTCGGAAGTTGAAGATTCGAACAGAATACGCCACTTCCATCACCCAGACAACTCAATTTTGATTGATCTTCGAAGAAATTTGGAAAAAAATCATCGATGATAATTCGAAGGAATATCCAACCATTCATCGATGATCTTCGATAAATGATAGACTATTAACATCATTTTTCTTTAACCAAGATTTTATAATTAAATAATTTTAAAAGTGGTATTAACAGATAAGAATTTTAAAAATTTCATATTTCACACCTTACAGGTGTAATTTAGAATAAGCCGCATGATAAAAGTAAACGGCATAATTGTTTACTTTATCTATGTTTGGCTAATTATATATCTTTGATCGATTTTACATCAATCACCTAAAAAAACTTTTTAGGGAGCCGATTCAGCTCAATAGATATTTGTCAAAAATTTTATAAAAAATTATGACTTGAAAATTTGACTGACTGACTAAATGGTTTAATGTCCAAGACACATGGGACTACGAGACAAAGGTCTCTTTGACCCTTAAACTAAACATTTGACTGTGGAAAAAATTTTCGACATTCCATACTCTGAATAAATCCGAAAACTGTTTTGCGAGCTATGCCTTTACATAAACCCCCTTCGTCTAATTCTGGTGCTTGCCTATAAATATTTAGTTCTCTTTGTATCAACTCATTTGACTTAGCGGCTTCGCACAAATATTTATCAGTTAGTTTAAGTGAACGCTCAAGAACTGGTTCAAAGCTACATTAACTTTGGTATCAATCGGCATATTGAATGAATATCTGATTGCTTTGCGCTGTATCCGCTCAAGCGTAAGTTGATTTGAATTAGCCATTATTAGTGGTGCAAATGGAACGTATTCAATAATTGGCCTAACTAAGCTATTGTATGTAAGGAGCCTTAATTGATTTGAAGCACCCCAATTTTTGCCACCTATTGACTTAATTAAATTAAGTCTCTTAACAGTTCTTTCTTTAACTATTTTGGTGTATTCGTGTAAACGCAAACCAGGGTCTAAGGTGACACCTATAAACTTTGGATTTTTTTCGTTCAAAATTTCCACATTAGAATATTTTAGGTTGAGTTTTTCTTGATAAAATCTATTTTCTTTATTAAAGAGCGTAATTACTGTCTTATTGGAGCTTACTTTAAGACGCCATTTACACATCCATTCGTATATTTTATCTAGATTTTGTTGTAGCTTTAAATTAATGTAGTTTACACTGGTTGATGCGACCCAAAACGAGAGATCATCTGCATAGAGTGCGATGTCCACATCTTTAAGAACATTGACAATGTCATTAAAATAAATATTAAACAAAGTTG
>NTPY01000024.1:1605952-1636555 GCA_002922825.1 Brachionus calyciflorus
CATTAGTAATGCTTAAAAATTTGACTTAATGCTAATGCTAAAAATTATAAAAAAAATTCAATGCTAATGCTAATGCTTTATTAAATGATTTAATTTTATTTTAATGCATTAATTTTTAAAAATACTGGCACAGGCCTGCCTTCAGTATCTACATTTGGCAATTTTTTTTTTAATGCACACCTCATAATGTATTTTTTATTATATTAAGTCTATAAAAAGGATTAACGAATAAAAATTAATTAAAAAAATGTGCATAAATTATAATCATGTAAGAAATCCAATAAATAATTGTTTCAATTAATTCTCAAATTGAATTATAATTTCTTTTTTTATCTTCTATGTCCGAAAAAACTTTATATGAATCTATATCTGAGAACTAAATTTTAATATGGTAAAACTAGTGACCAGTTGAGTTCCTTGAAAATGCGAAAATCTCTGTTAAGTTTAATTTGAAATTTTTCCAAATATTTTTATCTAAAATTTTTATTTAAAGAACATTGAAACTTTTCGAAAAGTACAACTTAACTATCTTTAAAAGCAATAAAAAAATAACTCTTTTTTTTAAAAAAAATTTCTGAATTTACTATTCTGAATTTGGACATTTACACGACATTAACACGACCATTTGTTTTCATAAAATTCGATTTTAGTTCGAAGAATTAGATTCAGTAAAAATCATCATATAAGGCTAATGTTTTTTTTTTAAATTCTTATATAATTTTTTTGGGCTATTTTGATTTAAACTTAAAAAGAAAAAAGCTTTATAAAAAAAAAGTTGCCATTTCAACTATTACAGTGTGGAAGCTTTAATCTGAACTTTTTGGGAATATTTAGGCATGTTAAAGTTTTTTGATTTTTTGTTTTTTTTGTTTTTTTTTAACCGAAAAAATCACTCTGCAAAGCTTTTAAGGCTACTTTGTGACATAAAAAAAATTATTAGCTACTGCAATAAAATTTGCTGCACCTGTTGGCCAAGTCTGCAAAAATTTGTGCAATTTTAATTGCGTATTTAAATTATAGGTACTTTTATGAAATGCGCATATTTGCGGCTAATTAATAGATTTTTGCAATTTTTCAATTTAAATTTTTTTTCTGCAAATTTGCACAGCATTATAAAAACCTAAATTAAATAAGCAATAAAATTGCACAAATTTTTGCAGACTTTGCCAACAGGTGCAGCAAATTTTGTTGCAGTAGCCAATAATTTTTTTTATGTAGCTTTAAAAGCTTTGCAGAGTGATTTTTTCGGTTAAAAAAAACAAAAAAAACAAAAAATCAAAAAACTTTAACATGCCGAATATTTAAAATTAGTTCGGATTAATAAATTCGGAAAAAAATTTTTTTTGAGTTTTTTTTCTGAAGCAAATAATTCTAAAGTTAGTTAATACTAAAGATTTTATGTCATGTATTAAGAATTGCTTTTTAAGTTCCAATTTATTTCTCAATTTGTGTTAATGTTCAAACTAAGACTTGTTCTAATTTATAACTATTAAAAGAGAAGAGATTCTAATATAGAAAAAAATTATTAATATTAATGAAAAAATAATAATTTGAATATTCATATAGTCTTTCTTTGCTGAACTTATCAATGACCTTTCGTTATCTAATAATATTTGTTTCATATTTTTGAATATATTTCTCTAAAGAAATAGTTCGATTAAAAAAAAACAAAATGCATACACTGCAATTTGATGTGTTTTAAGGAAAAAAGTTCGAATGTCGAATTAAATTTTAATGGAATATGTTTGCGAAGGGGTTAGGGAATATAGGAATATAGTACGTAAAGCGAATTGTTCGAAAAAACGATGTTCGGATTAAAGCGTCCACGCTGTACTATCAAAACTTTATGTATGAACAAAGTCAAAATCTATCTTTATTCATTGCACAACCAAACCAGCAGTTTATTCATGAATCAATGTCAAATCTTTATCAGTCAAATATAAATAACCAAAGAAATGAATTTCAAAACCATAATAAAACAACTTTCTACTCTAATCAATATCAACAACAACCAATTAACCACCATTTAGCTGACCTTACAAATAGTAACGCATCAATTGTCCAAACAACGACTCAAAGACTTCTAAAGAAAGAACCAGTCATTTTTCTCAGAATCTAAACTCTGATAATGAAATTTCAAAAACGAAAAATCAGAAAAAACGCAACCAAGAAAGAGAAAACATTGATCCAAGTGATAAACCAAAACGCCCGCGTGAAAGACCAAGAAAAAATTGCTATTAGTCTAATCATTGAAATAGTTGATATAGTTAGAATCTCACGTTTCAGTCCAGTATTAAAATTCAAAAATATCATAATTTTTTATTCGTTTTTTAAAAAATAAATATCGAAAAATTTAATAATTGAAATAATTAATTTTTATTCTACTTTTTAGTACCGAAAAATTTTATAAATTTTTTTAATTTAATTTTTATTTTTTTTCTCTGTAATTTGTCCGGTACTGTAGCGCAAAATTCAAAAATTAGACCGGGTTTTAAAATTCAAAATTAAATTTAAACCACGTACTAAATAGCTAATGGAACAAGGAAAAAATGTAGAACTGAATAATCTTGCGGGCTTAGACAAAGAAATAGAAAATATTACTCAAGTCATTTATAAAGATATCGATGATTCAACAGATATAAAGAATTTTGTCTCAAAGGCCAAAAACCAGAGACGAATTCCAAAATTTCTAGTCGAGCAAAAAAATTAAAAAGGAAAATCAAGCTAATGGAAGCAAAGACTAACTCATTATTATTAACAAAGCTCTAAAACATGCTAAACAATTGTTTACGGAAACATTTATCCTTTTTAAAATCTAAGAATTTTTTTGATCTTTTAAGAATTTAAATCAAAGCGAATCAAAAAGTTGGAGATTGTTAAAAAATATAGATTGTAATGAAAAAGAATTTCACAACGCTGGTCATTAAATCTCTAAAATAAAAAACAAAGATTTAATTTTTTTAGAAAAAAACTCAGAAAACTGCCAACGCATTTGGAGAAAATATCGAAAAAATTTTTACTGATCAACTAACTTTTCTTTTCAAGAGCAAGATTCAAACTTACCCGAAAATTTAAATGAAGCTTTAATCACAAGAGAAGAATTTCAATTAGCTTCATCAAAAAATACTGTGAAAAATGGGGATTCAAGATAAATTTTAACTGTATTACTACATAACAAAATAAAAATCAAATCTAAAGCTAAACAGCTCTGATATTCCTACTATTGTTCCAAAAAAAAACGAAAAACACTAAAAACGAAAAAAACGAAGAATTCGTTTTTAGTTAGTTTTTTGTGTTTTTCTGAAAACGAAAAAAAAACGAAAAAAATTGATTTGAATCCTTTCGAACCTTTTTCATCTCTATTAGGCATTGATTTTCAACCAAAATTAAATTTCAAAAAGGCTTAAAACTATAAATTCGATAGAATTAAGTAAAACTATATTTAAAAGCTTTTTAAGTTCCCTATTTGATTAAGCATTTATTCCTCTCTCGGTTTCTACACAAAAAATTCTCGCCGATCTACAAATTACACAAAATAACAAACCAAGACACATCGAAAATTTTCCTTCGAAAACAAGAATAACAGAGATGCATACCAGATTGAATATTCTACTAGAACGGAAAAACTCTTAAATAATTGTTTTTCTGATCGAATTAATCATTCTCAACTAATCGAAGATTTTAACATTTTCATGAAGAATGCAAATGGGGAGAAAAAATTTGAAACATTATTTACCAAATTCCACCAAACAAAAAAAAGCGAATAATTTTACAAGAATATAAATTTGTAAAATTTCATTTTAGCTTTGGATATTTTTTATAGAAATTTTTAAAAAATCTTTTAATTTTTAATTTTTTCGGAAGAAAATAAAATATTGAAAAAGAAAAATAGCAAAAATAATTTCCTGCAATTTTGCACACCATCAAAAAAAGTGTATATTTTAAATACGCAATTAAATTGCACAATTTTTTGCAGACTTTGCAATCAAATGCAGCAAACTTTGCTTCACTTCGTAATAATTTTTTTTGTTGGTAAAAGTACTCTTAAGTGCTTTGCAGAGCATTTTTTGTTGGAAAAAAAAATAAGAAAAAGAAAATTGACATTATTAATTTTAAATTTTAACTTGCCTCAAAAACTTTGAGGTTAAATTATTAAGGATAAAAATAGACGTGATAGCCTATGGAGACGATGTAATATTTCTAACGATAAGTAAACCTGAAATGCAAAAAGTATTAGATATAGCTAGTGAATTTGGGGAAAAATATGAGGTAATATTCAACCCTGAAAAGACAAAATATATTCTTTTCAATATTGAGATTCAGAGAAAAGCTTCGGAAAGAAGAGAAGATATCTAGCAAGGGGATTTAAAGTTAACAGGGAACCAATTAAAAGTCAAATAACAAAATAGTTGAGTCATTCAAATACCTCGACTTAGCTGAGATGGGCAGAGATTAACTAATAAATCATAAAAAATCAACTCACGCTAAACTAGATTAAAAAATCTTGAGATTCTTTCAAGTGGAACCTGTCCATTTCTTATAGGACACTTATGTACTATGGAGCAGTGAAAATCGAACTTAACACCAAAAATATTAGTGGTATAACCCGCTTAGAAAACAAAATGATTAGATCAATTTATAATATCTCATCTTCGAAAGACGAAAGATCGTCTTAAGTGGTTGAATCTCGACCTCAGCCTTATTTTTAAATAAATTTAAATATTAATCTATTCAGCAATACTGTTTATAAATAGTAATTTTGAGAACAAATTGGCAAGTTTTCAAAAAAAAATAAGAAGTATTTTAGAGTAAAAAAAATGTATAACTATTGGTAAAGAACTAAATAAAGCGGTAAGAATTTTTTTTTATCTCTAAAATGTCCTTTTTTTTAAAGCCAAAATTTAAATTCCTTTTTTATCAAATCAAAAATTTTTAAATAACACATAGTCTTAAATAATTTTGACTCGTTAATCCGGTCAACTTTTGTGTCATTTTCCTTATTATTAAGTCGCATTTAAAATAGCTCATTTAATTTATAGTGGTTATGAATTATTGGGTAAAAATAGCTCGGCGGTTGAATAATCCTGATTATTGAAGATCATTTAAGAGTAGGTCGGCTATATATGCTTTTAAAAAATTTAAATAAAAATCTTGAATTTGTTACTTTTGGTTCGAATTTTTTGAGAAGTTTGAAATACTCTGTCTTTTTTTTTCAAATTGAATTTAACAAAGCAAAATTAGCATGTGAAAGAATATTAATATTTTTAAAATAAAAAATTTTGTTAGTCAAAAATTTAATTTTTTATTTCTTGATAGCTAAAGATGAATCTTTTGTATAAATCAAAATTTTCAAAAAATCACCTTTTAATGAGTAATTTAAAATAGTAATATTTTTTTTTAACATGTGAGGAATCTGTTTCTATGGTTACAAAAATCCGAATAACTTCGATTAAATTAATCAATTTCTTATTTTTTGAAATTTTTCAGATTACTTTTTTAGAATAAGAAAAATTGATCTTTTATCATAATGGCTGATCCTCGTATGAAACAAATTAAAATCCAAACTGGTGTTGTAAAACGAATTGCGAAAGAAAAATTCATGTATGAAAAAGAAGCACAACAAACTGAAAATCGTATTCAAAAAATGAAGGACGAGGGTCGAGATGAATATGACATCAAAAAAATGGAAGAAGTATTGGCTGAGTCTAAAATGATGGGTCCAGACTGTATTAAACGTCTTCGAACTGCTTATGAGGACTTGAAAACTAAATTGTCTGACTGTGATGATTTAAATGATAGCGAAGAGTATAAGGAGGCTACCAAACAATTGATGGAAGCCGAAAAAATTTTAGAAGCAAATTAATTTTTTAGTCTAACTGCGTATTTTTCCAAAATTCAATACTCCAATAATTCATTTTATTTCAATAAAAAATAAAATTTAACAAATGACTTTATTAATATTCCTTTTAAATTAAGGTATACAAACTACTAGTTATATTTTAAAACAAAAATGAAATCAAAAAAAATTCTATGAATCTTCTTCTTTTACTTTTGCTAAAGCAAGCGTGCTTAATCTTGGCTTTGTATTATACATCAAACTAGCATCCATACTACTATGCCTTCTTACGTACATTGGAAGTTCAGCATCAGGTGTTAGTTCATCCTCCGACTGGTCTAAAAAAAATTAGATTTTTAAAATTATTTTTTATGTTTAGATTTCGTTCTTTCTATCATATTGATTCTTCGTCAATTTCAACAATAATAAAAACAAAGATTATTCATTTATTTTTGAAATTTTGAAAGGCCAAAATAATGCTTTTTGTGTTAAAACTTTAACACAACTAGGCCCGATGTTTTTATTCCTTTTAGGTCCAAACTGATTTTTTCAAGCCTTCTTTCTTTTTTATAGTTTAACGACTAAATTTTTTTATTTGAATTAAATAAATGATTTTCATCTATTTAAGTTATTGTTAAACCTTACTAGCTAGTTACGATTTTTTTACTTATTTTTGCTTAATTATTTTCATTTTTGATCATTATATCAAAATTAGAGTTCTCCGATAAACATTAGTACCTAGTGTCAAAACCTTCATTGGTTATTCTTTGTTATCTTTTTTTTGTTAACATCTTTTTTGAAAAATATTTATCGGTTAATCAGACTTGTTCGACACACAGATAACTTTAAAGTACATAGTGAATTTATTTGATAGCGATAATAAGAAATGTTCTTACCTGATAAATGAACAAACAAAAGACCGTATTTAATGCTCCATACCCAGCCGATTAAGATAATAGCACTGCATAATTGTAAAATAAATGCTAAGAAATTAGTTAAAAAGGCTTTCAAATTAGTATCACATTTATGAGATGCACAACAAAATATTGTAAAAGACGATATAAAAGTTCCTTTAAAAATAAAAGTTTTTTTTAATTGAATTTAGAATTTTTAACAAATTAGGATTTATTTACCAAGACCAGGGAATAATATATTTAAAATGCAACATAAAATAGCCAAGTATTTAGGCATAATTGGTATAGCTCGTCGAAAGAATCCAGATTTTACAACATCATCATTTGACTCAGGCCTTTGAGATTTCTTTTGATCGCTTAATAAATCGTTGACTATGAATTCATTACTTTTCATTCTTTTTTCGAGATAGAGCTTTTTAAATAATTTTTTAAAGATTAAGCCAATTATTTCTTTCTGTTTTTTGTTATATTGCTGACAACATTCCAACCTATTTTATCTAAATTAAAAAAAATCAGACTTATTCGTTTTTTTTAAATATTTTTTTATCGATAACATAGAACTAAAAATAAGGTTTTTAAGTATATTTTTTTGATGATCCTGTTGATTCTTGGACTCAATAAAACAGTCTCGTTCAAATTAAATTTAAAAGTCACATTTTTTAAAGAAAACTTGGTGTGGCATCTAAATTCAGAGAAAATCGAAAATAAACTTAGAATTCAAATAAATTATAAATTAATTTCTAATTTCACGTTCTTTTTTTTTTTTGAAATTAGATTCCAAGTTAAAAATCAAGATATCAATAGAAAATGCGAATTTTAAATTTAATTTTTTTTATAGGGTAAAAGGGATTTTTGGTTTTAAGTGGATGCAATTTCCATTAATGCTTTACGTTATTTGAATTATTTTTTTTTTCAAAAAAATTGGTTGTCTGTTTTCATACCATATAAACGAATGGTAACTTATTAAAATGAAATAAAAAAAATATTTATGAATTATTGATATTTGTAATTCTACTAGTCTAAATGTTTGATTTTTAACAAAATAAAAAAAAAATCCTTTTTATTTCGTTTAAAATGTCAAATATTTCATTCATCAGTAATAACGAAATTATTGAACCCATCACTCTTGTTTTATTTTAATTCTTAAAAACAATCATTTTGATTGAAATATCCTAAATTATAGTTTCTCGATTACGAAAAAATATTACAAGTAACATTAAGAATTTGTTAGAAAAAAGTTTTCAAAATAATTTTTTTTCCGCTTTCCAATTTTAATGAAAAATCAATAACTTCCAACTAAAAAATTATACATCTCTCAAAATCATATTTTCTTTTCTTCTTCTAGACTTTTTTTTTCTTATTTCTATTAAGTTCGCTTGATTAAGCTTTATTTAGCACAAAAAAATCCCATGCAAAAGACCGGATTAGATATACTTGCAAAAAGAAAAAAATTTTAAACTGATTAAACAAAAAAATTATTTATCTTTCGAATAAAATTTAAGAAAAATGATTATATCATTTTTTTTAAATAAATTTTTATGTTCAAGAAATTATAATAAAAATATGCTATTAGCCAGGATTCGTTATAACTTTGCATCAGGAAGTCATTTTTTTATAAGAAAGTAATATATAGTAGATTAAACATTATTTAAATAAGTTTGGTAATTACATAAGAAAATAAATTGGTTATTAGTTATAAATAAATAGGAAGCCTTCTTTTTTTTATGTATATTTTATGAACTAATTTAAGTTTGCTTAGTTCTTCAGTTTATACGATTAATGGGAATACTTTTATTTTATAAAAAAGTATCGCTGATTTCGTTGGAAAACGCTATTATCAAATAGTCGAGTTACAAATAATTTAAATATAAGTTGTAATCGTTTCTTAAGAAGAAACACGACATTTTAGGCTTTTTAAAAAATATTCCATTAATCAAAGAAATTTTAATGCTTTCAGTTTTAGACTTCTTTTGAAAATCTTAGTTATACCATAATTCTTGACTTGACAAAATCATTTATATGCTTTCGAAATAGAAGAACCCCAAACACCAATTAAGAACTTTACTACTCTCTTAAAAACTTTGACTATAAAGTGACAAGTAATTCCAATTAGCTATGAAATGAAATTTTTTGGTTATAAATAAATGAAAAATCTTTATCTATAACTTATAATGATATTCTATTGCTATTTAAAAACCAAAAGTAAAAATAAAGTTAGTATTCGAATTTTTTTAAAAGAGTACCATTAATCTTTTTTCAAAAATAAAGCATATGTGCTTTTTACTTCCGAGTACTTTGATAAATTACTTATAATATTATCAATCAAACTAAAAAAAATTCAAGTTTATAGCTCAAGAAATTGTAAAATTTTGTTACTTTTTTCTTCAAGGAAATAAAAATTAATTTTAAAAATTTGTTACGCCTAGAGAAAAATTATCTAAAAATATTTCACTAAGCTTTAATTCTAAATTGAAATATAAATTTGTTTGTACGGCTTTCTAATACAAATTTAAATATATTTAATAATTTTAAACAAAATCTAAAATTATTCGATTTGAATAAAATAAAAAAGATTTTATGAAAATTTATTTTAAATTTAGTAAAATAGAGTAAAACAGGATACTTTTAAAGATATTTTATAGAATTAAAGTGTATTGTAAATCAAAAATAAAAACTTTCTTCACCTTAATTTTAAAAAGAAACGTCTATTGAATTAGTAATAAAATACTTAAAGGCGCTTATAATGTTAGTAAATTGCTTTATATTTCAATACTTAATAATTATATTTGAAAATTTTAGGTAAAATTTTAATAACACAAAAAAATTATACCGAGCGTTGAATGAGTTTATTGTAAAAAAAAAATACAAGATTAGGTATCTATCAAAAATTAGATATTTTGATTCCAATTCAGCTTTAGATTATATTAGATTATAAAACTTACAATTATATTCACTTTCAGCAAAAATTCTTAAGCTTTTGAAATAAGCTGAAATTATAAAATAAAAAACTTGATAATTGCAATTAAAAATAGAGTTGGCGGAATGTGAAAAATTCTAATCTATTATATATAATCAATTTTTTATTTTCTATAAAAAGAAAAAGTTATTGATTTTTAAATTTTTGGAAATTGTTCCGTTTCAAACGGATACATCTTTCTCTCATTTATTCCATTTTCAATTATTTTTTTCCTTTAAATAAGAAAACAGCATTCTTTTTAGGTTTCTAGTAACTTACCTTATATTAAAATGAAATCAAAAAGCTTTAAGATCTATTTCTAGACGAAATCTTTTTTAATTAAAAAAAGAGTTTCTTTTTTGTTTTTAAATCAAGCACTTGAAATATAAGCGTAATTTTACTTATTTATGAATTAAATAATTATAAAACAACCATTAAACATTTATTGATTGAAACTTATTTCTTAAAAAACTGAAAATACTTTTTGTTTAAAGTAAAGATGGCTCGTTCAATTATTGAGAAGATAGAATAAACTTTGAAATTGATACATATTTATGAAAATTATGTAAGGCATAGAAATGAGACCCAAGTGTTCTTTCTCATTGTGAAATTTTTAATAACTAACAACTTGAATTAGTTTTAATTTTTTTATGAGACAAATAACGAGGGAAATTGTTATCAGGGTTAATACTCTGTGTTAGCCCTAATAAGCAATTGCTCCGAAATCCATCTTTAGGCATGTGTAGCAAACTAGAGTTGATTGTTGTTTAGATTCGATTAAAGTTAAATACAATACCGGTCATTCACAAATTCCAAATGTGAACGTTCATGAAAATGAAAAAGCCACAAATTGTCTTTCAAACGCTCTCATGAACGTTCATGATCGTTCATCAGTTTTCATAAGCTTACATGGGATTATTTTATATAAAAAAAATTGATATTTTTTACGTGAAAAATTAAAATTACATTTTTTATTTGTAAATCTTAATTTTTTTGAGCAAAAAAATACTAAAACCTAATTTCCTTTTTTTCACTTTTATCGACTGAAATTATGTAAAGATTAATTTTGAAATTTAGTTATTTATAATCTTAAAAATCAAAATAAAAATTAAGATTTACAAATAAAAAATGTAATTTTATTAATAGTTTGAGATTAATTGTTCTACAGCCTTCAGGGATCTCATTAAATAACGGCTTACTTTACCATCTTTATTCTTAATTAAGTTCAGATATGTGCGAGTTAGCTTTATGGTATCAATGCCATAAAGTAAAAAGACCTTGGCTAGTTTTTTCTCAGTCTCATTATCACTTATTTTTTATAACAATTTTTCTTTATAGAATAAAAATTCCTTTTTTTTTAGATAATAAAAAGCTATCATCTTATATGATTTTTCAACATATTGAGAGAAAGGGAAAAAAATTTCTGATTGGTCAATTAAACATGTGTATATTTTTGGGGAAATTTTCTTGATTGTTTGACATAATTTAATCCAAAACAAGATTGTTTTCTTCTAAAGGGGAAGTATCTAGTTTTCGACTAAAAGTATTCTTTGAATATTCCTTTCTACATATGGCAACTTTTTTTTAATGAAACCTTTTACTTTTCAAGTTTAGGGAAATTACTTAAAAAAAAGATAATGAGAAAAATTTATAGATTTTATAAACCAAATAAATTAAATAAACTGACCATTTGGTGTATCAAACAAATATTTTTTTGTCAATTTATGATTTGCTAGAAAGTAATATAGTTTTCTTAAAATTATTTAAATCTATTTAAAAAGGGTTCTGTTGCTAATCTAATTCAAACTTTGAAAAAAAATTTTATTGAAAAAAAAAGATTCGTAAAAAAGCTCTCTTGGGATGTTTGCAAAAATGTTTCTCCATCAAAAAATATTTTTGAAATAACTCTTATAAATTACATATTTTTTAAAAATTTACGAATGTGTCCTGTCAAGAGATACGTGTACTAAAACACGTTTTATTTTGTCGTATTGTATATACACCAAATTTTCGGTTTTTTGGCGGTTTCAGTTTTTTTTAAGATTTACAATTTTTACATTTAATTGTAGTGTTCTGAAAGTTTGAGAGTTGGGCATTTTCTATTGCTAAATAGCAGAGCCTTAAAATAGTATTTTTAGTAACTAATAAAATTAGAGGAAACTTTCAACATTTTTATTCTCCAACACTTTGCTTAAGAAGAAATATGAGCTAATAGCAAATGGTTCTTGGCTGACTGAGGATTAAATATTCATTATTCTCTTAAAATTAAAAGTCTCTGAAAATTTTTCTAATTAAAAAAGCATTAAAGATTAATGTTTTCTAAGTTTAAACGATTTTCTAAGATACTTTAATTTCAATTTTATTTTTCATAAAAGTATTAAAACTTTTTTTGATAAATCACTTGATCGGATTGTATCATTAGATTTAAAATAATAACTAACTCAAAAGTACTTTCATCGAGGTGCCTAAATTCTAATTGTTTTTTAATGTTATTTTAAAAATATCTTAAATTTTAAGAATAAATAAGCAAAAAAAAAAACTATTTTTAAAGCGATTGGCAAAACCGAAAAATAATCAAAACATAGTTATATACTCATGATTAGGTTCTCTACTAAAATATGTGTTAACAAATTAAAAATTCTTTTATTTTGGGGCGCATTAATTGTAAAAATTTCAGGACATCACAGTAAAATATTTTTATGGCTTCATATTTATTTTTTTCAAATTTTAAGCATATTTGATTTTAAACCATAGACGCTTAATGAAGAAATTCTAAAGGTTATTGAAAAAATTAAAAAAATGTAATGATATATTTTCAGAATATAATTTGGTTCACAAATTTAGATTGTCCCTTAAAAGCGAAAAAAGAATTACCGAGCACGGAATTCCGTTAACCCAGTTTTGCAGAATGTTTTAGATCATATTTTTTTTAGATTTTTCTAGCAATAGATAACGATACTAGCGTGTTAATTAACCTTGAAATTGACTTACCGTATTGCCTTGCAGACGGCTCCAGAATAAAAACTTAAAATGTTAGAGATATCAGGATGAATTAGGCCTGTATTTTTAATTTTATCTAAATATTAATAATTTCCACTAGTCGAGGCCACTAGAATGCGGAAATTCTGTAGTTTAGAAGATAATTTTTTGTCTAGGTAATTTAAATTACGGGACTAAGGGAACCCTTTTTTCATTAAAATTTTATTAATTTGTCTGAAATATCAAGCAAAAAATTACGATATGAATTTTCGTTAATGATGGGCAATCTAATAAACAACCCGTTTTGACGAAATTTTTTGATCTAAAACTCTTTCAATAATACTCATAAAATATATCAAAGGCAGATAAGTTCAGTTCTACTTAAAAAACCCGACTGTGCTTAGCCATTAAAAATGAAGAGAATTATGTTCTTAAGTATTACGTAATAATAATTTATTACGAAATTATTGACCAAAAATTTCAAATTATGTAATTGCCGCAACCCCTCATACAGAAACATTGAAATTAAAAATTTTTAAAAAGATAATATATAAGATTCAATTTCCTTATCCTTCAAAAGATTAAAAAAATTTTGTGATATGTTGAACATTACAAACCCTGGATAAAACTAGGTCTCAACAAATGTATATAAATAGAGGTTAAGGCTTAATCCAGTGGTGGTTGTTCGGCTTTACTTGTAAAAAAAAAACAAGTTTATAATTTTAAAATAAAATATCATACATCAGATCCCTCTCTCTCTCTCTCTCTTTCTAGCAAACATAGTCACATTAGTCTAATACTCTTACACTCGAGTTTCTGTTAATGTAGTCTAGCGTAAGCTAGTGGATGCTTAACAGTGGTAGCGACGTTGTCGGATTTTTATGAAATTACGTATTCTTATTTGTATATCTTTTATTAATCTAAAAGTCAATTACTCTTATTAATTTCCAAAATAAAATTTAAATGCTGAAAATTTCAATAGATTTATAAAAAATTTTATGTTTTGACGAAGAAACACTTAAAATAACTAATTTGAATTTTTACAGTAAAATATACTTAAAATTATTTCTACTATTGAATTCAAAAAAGAAGATCTTAATTTTAAAAATGGTTTTTTATGATTATTTTCACTGGTTTATCGATCAAACATATTAACTATTTTAGTTTATTTGATTTTTTTGATTAATGTGAAAGTGCATCAGATTTTTTTTTTCGCCAAGTAATAAATTACGCATAAATGTGTAAAAAACAGAGAAAATGAGCCAAAATGCGTATTTTAGGATTTCATCCATATATGCGTAACATTTCCAATATTTCTATTGGTCAATTTTACAATTTATACGCATTAATGTTCGAATTTGTACGCAAAAATAGAAGAAATCCTCATTACGGATTAAAAATTTACAGTGAACAAGTTCGTTTTTAACGAAAGTTTTTTATAATTTATTAATATGATTTTCAATTTAAATCGAGTTCTTTGAGAGACTAATGAACAACAAATACACAAAAAGAATGGCAAAATAAAGTTTTATTACTATTACTATTTCTATTTTTAAATAAATTTACTTTGCAAAAATTTTTCTATTTCAAAATTTTTTTTTAATTTTGATTCAATCTTCAAATTTCTAATGTGAATTTGCAAAAAATTCAAATTGAAAATTGAAATAGTAATAGTAATAAAACTTTATTTTGCCAAAAGTATCGTAAAAGATCATTGTTCTAATAAATATGAATCATCAAAAGAATTACTTTTAAATTTAGCTAAATAGGTACCATTTTGAAGAATAATTAAGGAGGTATCTCAAGGGTATCATTTGAACCTTTTTGGAGGCTCTTTCATATGCTATCTTAAAAGTTTGAAATACGGAAACCGCAACCGGGTGCGCTGTTTATCGTAAATCGGGAGGTGCACTTTTTTCAAGGATCCGCTTCCGATACAAAAGTAATTGTTTTTCTAATAATATAATCGATATAAAAATGTTATGTTTTCTAATTCAAATCAATTGAAAATGAATTCGAATAAAAAAGTACCGTATTTCCGTGCTAAGAAGGGCATGTTCCAAAACCCGAGTACTAGATAATTATGTAATTTTTTGTTTGTTTGAGAAAAAATTAATCAATCACATAAAACTCAAATAAAAGAAATTTTATTTCTAAGTTCTTGAATCCTTTTTCTAAAGTCGTTAAGCTGAATCAACAAATAAAAACCTTTGAAAAAATAAATTTTTTATATTTTTTTTTCGCTGTTTAACTTAAATTTTAAATCTGAAAAAAAATTAAAAATATTGAATTTTTAAAATGACTCCTGCATCATCTATTGAAAAATTAACTTTATTTATTAATATTTGAAAAAATCAAAATGTGTAGTGAAGTATTCCTTTTTAAAATTTTGCTTTTGATGAATTGCTCAGAATACGTTAATATGAAATTATGTGTTATCACTATTTAACTCAAATCCTGGAAACAAATTGGTTAAAATGTCCGCTTAAATTTTTCTCTTTTCTCAGAGTCATCAGGTCTCAATTGGTATCCTAATGAGATTATAGAATTATTAAATTGAAATATTCACTTCAGTATTCTCATAATAATTTTTAATAAATATTAATACATTTCTGAACAGTGGTTGAGCAAAAAGAACTGACAGTCACTATACGATTGAATTAGTTAAAATTGAAAGAATAAGTAAGAGCTAATTCTAATTTATTATATGTTCGTAGTTGGATATAAAAATTTTCTATAACGTGAAGTTTTCCTTTTGAGTAGTAGTAGTTGTAATATTAATAGAAAACTGCAGTATAGACTATGTCTACACCTGCGCTATGAAGCGCCTAGCCCAATTGAGAGCCATTGCAGTCTTTGCATTTGGTTTTTGATATTTCAAACGTTTCTCTGTCAATACACGACTTGAATTTATCTATAGTTGGAACTAAAATTGTACTTTCCGCTAAATTATTCCATGTATTCACAATTCAGTTTGTAATAAAGTTGTATCGGGATGAACTTCTTCTATTTATTTCCCTCACAAGTCTCTTATTATTTGGTCTTCTTAAATTAACAGCTAAGCTCCTAGCATAATTTATACCATTTACTAATTTCACTTTTTTAAGGCCGTTAATCAGTTTGTACATTTGAATTAAGTCACCTTTTACTCTTCTTTCCTCTAAATTTTGTAAATTTAGAAAATTTAACCTCCAATCGTATGGTTTATCCTTGATTGATTTCACAAGCTTTGTAGCTCGTCTTTGTACTTTTTCGAGTATAGAAATATCAGATTTAAACGAAGGACACCACACACTCACAGCATATTCCAATTGTGGTCTAATCAGCCCTGTATATAGCAATCTAACAATTTGTCGGTCAAAGTATACAAAGGGAGACTTAATTTGCCCTAGTATTCTATTTGCCTTCGCGGCTGCAATCAATAATTGGGTAATTTCAATTTATCATCTTAGTATTTTGTACGACGAATTTTCATTAAAACTAACACAAAGGGAATAATACCAAAATTTTTTACAATTTTTTAAAAATAGGGAAAAAATTAGTTGATTCCTAAAATATTTTAAATTCGCCTTCACCTCCATGTCAAAATAAAAATGATTTTTGAAACAAAACTTAAAGGGAATTTGTGTCTAATTTTTAAAAAATTAAAATCTAAATAAGAAAAAAGAGGATGATTTCAACGAAAGTCATTCAGACACTTTTTCAAACTTTTTCAGAGTAAAAATAATAATTTTAACTTCAATTTTATTTTTTAACTTGAAAAAACTTTTAGAAATTAGATTGCTTAAAGCGAATTGAAACTATAATTGAATTTTTAATTGGTAATCAATTTAAGAAAAAAGAATAGAAGGAAACTCAAAGAGAAACTTCCATTTATTTAAATTTTAATTATTTTTTCTATAAAGAAAAAATATAAAAGGAGATGCTAGTTAAAATTATTTTTTTTAAAGGCCTGGAAATAAATGGAGTCAGTTGAGAATAAAATCGAGGCAAGTATGAACCAAATATGTCAAGAAATCGAAAATTTGGAAGAGAAGCTAGTTGAGATTAAATTTAATCTCGAATTATCGCACGCAAATCTAATACTTAATATTGATTCAAACATTATGAAAAAGTTAGAATCTCTAACTCAATCATGTGATAAATGTGTTCAAAACTAGTTTTTGTTTTAGAAAAAAAATTCTAAATAAATATTAGCTATAAATTTTTTTCCAATTTTAAGTTATTTATTGATCTAAGACATGAGCCTTCAGATGAACACTTGATAAAGCACATTGTAGAATAAAACATGCTTTTGCTATAGTTAAAATAAAAAAAATAGCTTAAAGTCATTTTATTTGTCTATTGCTGCATTTAATGTGTATATTTTGAGTTTTATTAACAAAATATGTGCCGTATTTATCTTGCATTTTTGATGATTTTATAATTGTTTAACGGAGTATTAACTTGAAAATTTTAAATTTTAACGCAATACATTGCAATACTGTTTTTTTTTTAATCTCCGTGGTATAATCTTACTCTGACTGAACCTATTACCTAATTGAATTCTTTTCATAAATATCTATTTTGCTATGGATAAAAAGCGCTTCATAGACTAAATAATTAACATTTAAAAAATTCATTTTCTATTTCATCGATTGAACCAAAATATGTTCCATTTCAAAGAATGAGATAAAAAAATACAAAAAGCTCAAAATTTCGATTTTGGTGCATACATCATCTACCAAAAGAATAAGGTATCAATCAATTTTAGTTTACATCAGACTTTGGTACAGGGGTGCTTGAATGATAGAAATCGACAGATATGAAGCATAAAAAGAACATAAAGTCATACTTTAGACATATTTTATCCTTAATAACTTTAAGACTTGTAAGTGACGATTAAATCTATTATGTTCCCTTAGTATGTCTTAAGTGTGACAACTTAGGACATTGTGTCTTAGGACAAAGTGGGACTACAAAAAATGACTAAGTGTGACAATCTATGACAAAGCATGACTTCAAAAAAATATAGAACAGCTGTTTTGTATGTAAATTATCAAATCTGTATACAAAACCACAAAAAAAGTTTCGGGATAAAAATTTTTTTTTACTAGCCAAAACATTTATAAACTATTTTTCCATTCGATAAAAATTCCTTTTAATAGATTGTCTTCTTGAAAATTATATTTGCTAAATGAGGAACTCTAACGATAAAAAATTTAAACAGAATTTTTTTGTTTTTTATACAAAATCGATAATTTACATACATACAGCTTTTTTTTGAAGTCATGCTTTATCATATTTACTCACACTTAGTGTTTTTTTTGTAGTCCCACTTTGTTTTAAGTTGTCACACTTAAGACATAGTAAGGGAACATAATAGATTTATTCGTCACTTAGAAGTCTTATAATGGTAAAATATGTCTAAAGTATGACTTTATGTTCCATATTTGTCGATTACTATCGTTCAAGTACCCTTGTATTCGTTTTTAAACTTGTATTAATTTTTTTAATTTAGCCGTTGGAGAGAAAAAAACATTTTCTCATGTTGACTTATAAAATTAGCAAAAACATTTTTAATTCTTCTAAAAGAAACAGATTTTATTTAAATTTAAAAATAAATTTAAAGAAACTCAAGTAAATAAGGAAAAAATTAAACGAGGCTTTTTAGGAATAGAAAAATAACAGATTTTCAATACCTAAACTAAATAAATGCTTTCAAACGATTTAATAATTTTCCAAAAAAATTTCAAATTGTTACCAACAAGAAAATTTAAATTTCATGACTTGTATAAAAATAAAAAAAAACAAAAATTTATTTAAAATTTTAAATATTATTTTTTTGTTATGAAGCTTTTATCAGAAATGATTAAAAAAATATTTGAATTTTGTTTAGCCCTTCTGGCTTTGCAGATTTATGTATTGAACGCATTAGGTAAACTTTCCTTGAAGCTTAAAAGCATAAATTTAAATCTTTATCTGAATTTCAATTTTACATTAAAGACCTAACTGATATGTTTAGCGAGCGTAACTATTTAGATTATTTTTAATATGATTAAGCCAATATTAATAATTTTTTTTATTGTTGAATAAAAGCTGTAACAATTAATAGATGCGAGAATCAAAATTTAGATATGGTGTGTCCTAATGGTCAAAATGTTTATGTAAAAAGTGTCAAAGTGGCTTTAAACAGCGATAAATGTTTTGTAAAAACAAATTCATTCAAATGTTCTCAAGATGCTTATAAAATAAAAGCTCGTAATGTTTCTCTTTTGTGTAGAAATAAACAAACATGTAGATTGAATGTTAGTAGTCAAATATTCGGAAAAGAATGTGATGGTGATGTGAGATATATTTCGATTGATTATTCATGTACAACATATTTATTTGATATGGATGATTCACTTGACATAGGAAGAAATAATGGTTCATTAAGTACTGCATCATCTACAACATTAGCACCTTATTCATCATCGAATGGAAAGGATGACTCAAGTAAAACTTCATCAAACCGTGAGCATTTTTTTTTAATTGAAGGTCATTCGAAATGATGAAAAAAAAGAAAATAATGTAAAATTTAACCCTAGTAATCTATAATTAATAAATACACTAAACCCTCATTTGTTCGACTCTGATTAGTTTTAAAAATTTTCGATTGCCTTGTTTTTTATTTCGATTCTATAAAGTAATGATTTGTTCGTTTTACAATAGAACTAGCTTTTTAAGTAAAATAAGGCAAAATGCCGAATTTTTTATCATAATTCATATATATTTATAAGCTTTAAGTTTTACATTTTTTTTGTTCTTTCGATATTTTTTTTTCTATGTTTTACCATTTTTCTTTTAGATGATCAAAAAAAATCAATTTATTTTCAAATAGATTTTTAAAAAAAATATTTGTTTTTTATTTAGCAATACAAGTTAGTGGTTGTGAAGATGCCGAATTAAACATTACTTGTAATCCAGGTAGATATGTATTTATACAATCTGTCCAAGTCACATTGAATAGTGATTTTTGTGGGCGTAAAACATCAATTTTCAAATGTTCAAAAGAAGTATACACACTAAGATCTCAAGATTTTTCAAAATTTTGTAAGAACAAAGAAAATTGTCGCGTTAAAGTTGGAGAGAATATTTTCGGTACACTGTGCAATGGAGATATTCGCTACATCCAAATTTCATATTTATGTAATAGATATCAAGTTAACGAAAATAATCAATTTATTATACCAGCAGAGGAGCCCATCAATTTAGGAAATCTAGACTTTAATGGTATGAAGTTAAATTTAACAGAAGAAGATATATTGAAATTAAATATGCATTCACGAGCTGAAGTTAAAAATTTATTCCGAATAGCATCAAGTATTAAATCTTTTATGAAAAAAATATTTCAGATTTTTAAAGTTTTTTAAAATTAAATTAGCCAAGACAACAAGCCCATGTGAACTTCAAAATTTAAATTTAACATGTTCAGCCAATCAGAAAATTTTCATCGATACTCTTTACATGCATATAGACAGATGTAAAAGAACCAACACCAATAAGGAAAAATGTAAGTTTATGATAACTGATGAATTGATTACAGCTATTAAAAAAAATTGTATCAACAAACAAAACTGTTTTCTTCCATTAAACAAAAATGAATTGTTTGGAGAAAAATGCTCTTTGAACAAGGGAATTTATGTTAGGTTTTTTTGTCTTCAAGAGTTATTCACAGATCTTTTGGTTTCAAGTAAATATGAACATTTTAAATAGCACAAAACTTAACAGACTGATTGTTTACTTACGAAAAGATACTTGTGAAAATAACCACATGACATTACAGTGTGATGTTAATCAACGAGTTTTAGTTTCTAATGCGAAATTCGGGAGATGGGAATCATCAGTATGTCCATCATTAAATTCGTCAAACAAATTGTGTTCAGGTTTAGATGTTACCAATCTAGTTACAAATGAATGTGCAAATAAAAGACGATGTAGTTTACATGTTAATGAAGAATTTTTAGGAAAAATATGCCCAGGTGTTAGAAAATATTTAGAAGTTAAGTATAAATGTGTTCAAAGAATACCAATGACAAATCCTTGTGCTGATAACCCTTGTGGTCTTGGTGCCTTATGTAGAAATGTGGGCGGTTTTGCTACTTGCTCATGTCCAGCTGGATCAACAGGAGACCCAAAATCTAGATGTTGTAAAAATCTAAACTGCAAGTATGAAATTTTTTTTTTCTACAATTCAATGTTTAACCTTAAGAGAAAAATTTGATTTTTAAGCTGTTGGGGAGATCCACATTGTAACACTTTTGATAAGGCCAAATTTGATTTTATGGGTAGATGTAAATATGATTTGGTTACAACTGATTGCTTTAATCAAACCCTAGTAACTTTTAAAAAAAAATATATGCTTTCGGTTAACTAAGTTTTTCAAAGATCATTTTCTTTTAAATATTTATTGATTTTTTCGTTTTTTTTCCTTTAATTAATTTTTAAGCTTAGTAATTAAAAAATATAAGATTACAAAAATTTGAATGATTTATATTTGAAGCCAAATGGATTGATTCCATTTAGTGTTTCGCAAAAGCAAGAAACTAGACATGGAAAAACGAATGTAGCATATATTCAATATATTGATGTAAATGTATATAATCGTCAATATAGATTATTAAAAAAACAAAATGGTAAACATGTATACACAATAGATGGTATTCTTAGTCCTAATGATTATCAAGATAAGCAAAATGGAATCAAAATATATCTATCTGCTGGTAATTTAGTATTAAGTACTCAATTTGGTTTAACTGTTACATGGAATGGTGATCATAAAGTAGATGTTAATCTTTGCAATACATATTCTAATTATGTGTGTGGTTTATGTGGTAATGCAGATGGCTCTATTTCAAATGACTTTGTTGATAGAAGGAATAATTTGAGAGATATAGACCAAATACTTTACAATAATACTATATTTAAATGGGCTAGCAAATGGAGAATATCCGACGACTCAATTGACTTTGATGGAACAAAGTAATTTTTTATTTTACTAATAAAAACAAAATAGTATTAAATTTTAATATGAAATGTTAAATAAAAAAAGATGCAATCCAGCAAATGATCCAGGTCCAGTTCCACCAATAGTAAAATGTAAAAAAGAAGCACTTTATGAGAGTGATCAATATTGTGGAATAATTACAAGTTTAAATGGACCATGGGGAAAATGTTTAAAACAATTGGATAAAAATGTTTTAGCTGGTATTTATGATGGTTGCTTATTTGATATGTGTGCCACGGAGAATGATCAAATATTGCAAGCCGATTATAGATGTAAAGCTTATGAAGAAATAACTGATGCTTGTATAAATTTATTAGATTCAATCATCAATTGGAGAACAGTTACTGGATGTCGTAAGCTTAAATAATCAATTATTTAAAAAAAAAAAAATTCTATTTTTAAAATGTGATTTCAAGCTAAAAAATGTGGATTAAATGAAGTTTATACAGTACGGACTGAATGCCCAAAAACATGTTTGGATCCCACTGGTAAAAATGACTGTGGTGAAATTAAAACAATTGAAGGTTGTTTCTGCAATGATAATTACATACTAAATTCTTTTGGAGTTTGCGTTAGCTCAAATGAATGCGGTTGTAAATTTCCAGACAATTCTGGAGTCTTGGCAGTAAATGACTTTGTCTCATTTGAAACTAAAAGAGATACTTATTAACTTTTTTTTTACAGCTTGGTCAAAGTCTAAAAATTAATTGTACAGTTGGATTCACGTGTAATAGATTGACTGGAAAAATAGATGTTCAAGTATTCGATGATTGCTCAGAAAATGCGGTTTGTATGGCTGGTCAAAATAATGAACCTCAATGCAGATGTACTGAAGGGTTTATTGGAAATGGTTTCGATTGTGTGCCCGGTACACTACCACCAACTTCAACGATTACATCAACAACAGAATTTTATGTTGATCGTGAGTATTGAAAAAAAACAAACAAACAAAAAATTTTTTTTTACAATTTTTTTTTAGTTCTAGATGGAAGCTTTACTGAAATGACAACTGAACCAACTACCAGCACAACATCTCCTACCACTCCTATGCCAACCACAACCATTAAACCCACCACTACAACAACTTTAATCACTACTGAACCGACGACAACAACAACGACTTTTGAACCAACTACTACAACAACATCTACTACCATTACAACTACTCGATTTAAAATTGAAGGTTATTTTAAAATTGGAAATTTAAATAAGTTTTAAAGTGTTTTATAACTTTTTCGTTTAGAAATGAATTTAGAAACAAAATCTTTTTCTTCTAAACAAAGCTCAACAACCATGAGCATAAATAATACCAGTTTAAATTCAATTACAACCGCTGAAATCTTGACTGAGGGTAATAAATTTTTCCATATAGTTAATTATTATTAACTATATGGTTATTATTATTATAAAACAGAGTTGTCTGAAAGTATATTAGATCTAAGTCGGCCTTACGCTTTTGTGAATTTTTCTTAACAAACACAAGTATGGGTTGAGTTGATCCAAACCAGTTTTGACTGTGTCAAAACTATGGCTTAAAATGCCTTTCGACTTAAAAAGCTCATATATAATAAAAATATAAAAAATATTGTTTTTTTTTATTTTTAATTAAGGACAAACAACTTCTTACCAAGTAACCGAATCGGATCAGTGTTATCAAGAACTTGTCATAGACAGTAATTAATTTTAAAAATTCTTATTCAAACAACATTATTTTTAAATAAACTTTAAAAGCTGTTCAAAACAAAACTGAATACTTAAATACATTTGTTGAAGGAACTTCTTCATGTAACTTAAAAAAAACTCTATTTTGAATATTAAAAAGAATATAATAGTTTAATTAAAATTAGGTGGTTTGTCTGATAAACCATTTTATTTCGAAGATTTATTAGATATGGAGTTTCAAGAATGCGAAAGTAATATTTTTTGAGAGTTCTTTTTTGTTTCAAAGTTTTTTTTAAAAAATTTTCATTTATTCAAAGATGAAAAAACTTGGTAAAAAATACTAAATGAAAAATTTTGCCCTGAAAATTAACTTTTTATTTTTTGAATAAAAAACTAGTTATGGTTTTGGGGATCCTCATTATAGAACATTTGTAAGTTTTTTTCCAAAAGTTTTTTTTTTAAAAAAATTTATAAAAGAAGAAGTTAACTAATTTAAGGATGGTGCTAAATTTTCAATAAACAAAACATGTCCTTATATTTTGGCAACTGACTACTGTCCTGGAAGCAATAAATTTACTTATTTAATTTATGTCGATCATGAGAATCGATATTCAAATGAAAAAGCGATCTTTATAAAATCAATCACTGTGTACTTTAATAGAAAATTTTATCAAATTACAAAAGATTTGTTTGTTAATTCAGTTAGAGTATTTTTGCCATACAACTCAGAACGTGATAATGTCTATGTAACTAAAGAAGGATTGTATACGATTTTTAGGACTAATTTTTTTAGCGTATATTTTGATGGTGACGAACTTTTGAAATTTAGAGAATGTGGTTCTAGTGTATGTGGTTTATGTGGTAATAACAATGAAAATGTTTTTGATGATTTTGAAATTTTTAGTTATCAAGTGCAAGATTTAAAAAGAGAATGTTTTTTGGGACCATAGGAACTTTATTAGACTTAAAATAATTTTCTTTAAAATTTATAAAAATTAAACAATAAAGTTTTTACTTGCAAATATTTTTTTCTTTATAATACTTAATTAATTTTATTTCTAAGATACTAAGATAAAAGGCTAAAGAGATTTTCTGGACAGTGAAAGCGTGATTTGGTCTAGTAAAGGGAATTGGGATAAGATCAAGCCTGAAAAATATTCTTTTCTTCAAAAAGGTCTACTACTGGTTTTTACTTTTTATAAACATTCGAAATTTTGAGGAATAAGAATTGAAAGACAATTTGAAGTACTCTTCAACTCTGAATAAAGAATTTACCAGTTAATTTTTTTTTCAAATATTTTAAAAACCTAAAACCAATCGAGCTTCTAACTGAGACGCAATCAGTTTTATTTTGTTTTAACTTAACGAATAAAAACCTAAAAATATTCTTTTGAAGAATTTTAAATTAAAATAAAAAAAAATTTTAATTTTAACGAAAAATATTTAAATTCTAATTTTTTTTTCTGGGTGTGAAGCTACCTCAAATTAAAAAACGAGCTATAATGCATATATTTTCTTTGCAAAAATCATAATTTTTTTCTTATTGTTGAAATTTCTAGATTCTGCTAACGTGCATCAAAACTCTGCTTAGCTTTCCTTATATAATTTGAACACTTATGCTTTATGTTATATAAGAGCGTAATATATCACATAACATCGATTCTATAAAAAATTATAAAAATAAAGAAAAAAAAGTTTTTAAATAATTTTTTTCTTTTAAATAATTTTTTTTCTTGAATTGAATTTCCACCCTGAATTCAATTTTAATTATTTTTTTTGTATTGTCAAAATAGGTCCTTTTATTTAGAAGAGTCATGTTCCAAGTTAAACATACTCGTTCATTAATTAATTCCATAAACAAATTGGTAAGTGCTTTTTTCAAATTGGTAAATTCTTTCTTATATGAATGCTCTTTAAAAACTTTTGTTTTCTTAGTGTATTAGACAACAAGTCTGTGGATTTAAAGTTGATGTTGATAAACGCAACCAAGCTGCTAAGCACTCAGCTGCCTCAAACGTAAATTAAGCTCAAGATCTAATTTAACAGAACTATGAATTAAGTTTTTTTTTTCTAAAAGAAAGCTAATTATAGCATTGTAGATCATTCATATGATGCTGTAGTCGTTGGTGCAGGTGGAGCCGGTCTAAGAGCTGCTTATGGCTTGTCTAACGCTGGCTTTAAAACAGCTGTAATTACAAAATTATTTCCAACTCGTTCACATACAGTCGCTGCTCAAGGTGGAATTAATGCCGCTTTGGCGCATATGGACGATGACAAATGGCAATATCATTTTTATGATACTGTCAAAGGTTCAGATTGGCTAGGTGATCAAGATGCGATTCATTACATGGTAATTATTTTTGTTTATAATGTGTGGGACTAAGCGTCATTTTAATTTTAAGAAAAATTTATATTTAATCGTCCTTATTTTATCTAATCTTATCTTATGTTATGAATTTATTTTTTAAGCGAATTTGAAGATGCTTAAAAGATTATGTTAGCCTCTTTCCTTAAAAAAAATATTCAATGAAAAATAAAGAAAATATTTTTAAAAATAAATTTTCTTTTTTATTTTCAAAAAAATAGGGTAGGGTATGACAAAAATATAATTTTTTAACCGAAATCTATATGCTTTTTTTTTCGTGAAGACTGAAGAAGCACCAAAAGCTGTATTAGAATTAGAAAACATTGGCATGCCATTCAGTCGTACAAATGATGGCCGTATTTACCAACGTGCTTTTGGTGGTGCTTCATTAGGTTATGGCAAAGGAGGTCAAGCAAGACGTTGCGCAGCCGTAGCTGATAGAACAGGTCATTCTTTATTGCACACCTTATATGGTCAATCTTTAAAATACGACACTGATTTTTTTATTGAGTACTTTGCATTGGATTTAATAATGAAGAATGGTAAATGTGTTGGAGTAACTGCTATGTGTTTAGAAGATGGTACTATTCATCGCTTCGCTGCAAATAATACTGTTATCGCAACAGGTGGATATGGTCGTGCTTATTTCTCATGCACATCAGCTCACACATGTACTGGTGATGGTACTGCAATGGTTACTCGTGCTGGTATTGCCAATGAAGATATGGAATTTGTTCAATTTCACCCGACTGGCATTTACGGTGCTGGTTGTTTAATTACTGAAGGTTGTCGTGGTGAAGGAGGTTTTTTAGTTAATTCAAAAGGCGAGCGTTTTATGGAAAGATATGCACCAAATGCTAAGGATTTAGCATCAAGGGACGTAGTTTCTCGTTCAATGACCATTGAAATAAGAGAAGGTAGAGGTGTTGGTCCAAAGAATGATCATATTTACTTGCAATTACATCACTTACCACCGGAGAAATTAAAGGAAAGATTACCTGGTATTTCCGAAACTGCTTATATTTTTGCTGGTGTAGATGTAACTAAACAACCAATTCCAGTTTTGCCAACTGTTCACTATAACATGGGTGGTATTCCAACTAACTGGAAAGGCGAAGTTATTGTTCATCAAAATGGTCAAGATAAAGTCGTAGAAGGTTTACATGCTTGTGGTGAAGCTGCATGTGCTTCAGTTCATGGCGCAAATCGTCTAGGAGCTAATTCATTATTAGATTTAGTTATTTTTGGTCGTGCTTGTGCTTTAAATATTGCTAATATTAGTAAACCAGGTCAAGCTGTTGAACAATTGTCAGCTGATGCCGGCGAAGCCTCAGTTGCTAATATTGACAAATTAAGAAATTCAAAAGGTACTCTTAAGACTTCGGAATTAAGATCAAAAATGCAACATGTAAGTTTTAAACTAAATGATATTATTATGAAGAAAATAAAATTAAGAAAAATAAAATTGTATTTTTTTTAAAGATAATGCAAAACCACGCTGCTGTATTTAGAGATGGTCCAACTCTTAAAGAGGGCTGTGAAAAATTGAGCGAGGCCTTTAAACTACAAGATCAATTAAAAATTGACGATAAAGGTCTAATTTGGAATTCTGATTTAATTGAAACATTGGAATTACAAAATTTGATGTTGAATTCAATGCAAACAATTTTTTCTGCTGAAGCTCGTAAAGAATCAAGAGGTGCTCATGCTCGTGAAGATTTTCCAGTTCGTGTAGATGAATATGATTATAGTAAACCAGTTGAAGGTCAACAAGCCAAACCAATCGAACAACACTTTAGAAAGCATACATTGACCGAAATGGATGATAATGGAAAAGTTCATATTAAATATAGACCAGTCATTGATCATACTTTGGATGTTCAAAAAGTAAAGACCGTAGAACCACAATTGAGAAAATATTAAAAAGAAGAATGAAACATATTTTTTCATATCCTTTTTGTAGTTAACTATTTTAACTCGATATAGATTTATTATTTTAAAAATAAAAATTTTTTTCGTTCAGATTCAAAGAAAAGAAATAATTCTTTTTAAAATTTAAATGAAATTAAAATCAAAAAATAATCTTATACTTTTTTAATTTCAAAAATAAGATAAGTAATAGGCTTCTAATATTCATGTTAGATAGACGATTAAAACTCGTTTTTGTTTATTTAACAATTGATTATTGGATAGATTTTTTTTTACAATTTTAATTTAAATACTTTATTTTAAATAGACTTCTACATTGTTTTTTTTTTCATCTAAAATTTAAATTAACTATTGAACATCGGAAGGAGATCCTCCCCTCCTTATCTACCCTCCAATTTAAATATTCTATATCTTAAAAGGTACATTTAATCTAAATTTAAGATTTTTAAAAAGCTATACAAATTTCCGATATTGAGAATTCTGAGAGGCATATTTTCAACTCTATCCCATCAATAATTATGAGGAATTTCTTCCAATAAAATTTATTTTTAAATTTTAGAACTTTCTTATGTAAGTTAAGAATCTAAACAAAAGGACCTAACTTATTTATAAATTTTTGAAATAATATTTCTATTTTATTTCTAGAATAGAGAAAAGCGATCGTTTTTTCAAAACCGACTTGAATGAAAAACCGGTTTATAAAAACAAATCGAGTTTGAAACTGACCTTTTCTTGAAAAAACTGATCAGATTAGCCGAATATTTGAACCTGTTTATAAAATCCGGTGCAAAACTAAACAGGTCAACCATCTCCAGGAGTAATTTTGTAAAAATGATATTTTAAGATAATTTATAAAAATTTTTTGATAATTTTGAGTTGTTCAAAATGGAAATCGTAATAAATTTTTTAACGTAGTGGTGTAGTATTGTAAAAGCTTGTATAATATAGACCAACAATCGCTCATACTTTGTATGATTAAAAAGTCATGACCGTATAACAAAACTTAAATTTTGCCCTATTTGCTGATGACGTATCGGTTTGGTTTGCCAATTCAAGGCTCAAAACAGTCAATAAAATACTGCAAAAAGCAACAAATACAATTGTTAAATTTGCTAGTAAAAGAGGCTTAAAACTAAATGTAGAAAAATCCAATTACTTAGTTTTACCAAAAAATTACAACAGAGCCTCGTACCATTTTAGTTCGAACTTAAATCTTCACATTAATCACCAAAAAATACAAAAAAAACTCAATCCAACACTGTTGGGTTTTAAACTAGACCCTGGACTTACTTTTGCAGAACATTTTCATGATTTATCATAAAGGTGTGAATCAAAACTCAATCTTATCAAAATTCTAAGCTCAAAAGCATATTGTATACACCCAAACCACCTTTTAACAATTAATAAATCTAAAGTTCAGTCTATTTTTGAATACAGTATGTTTCGTTTTATAGTATCATCAAAAAAGATCAAAAATAGCATTCAAATAATACAGGGTCATTTATGAATTTTCCCTTTTAAAAATTTCCCTCTTAAAATTTTCCCTTGTAAATTTTTCCCTTAAAATTATTTCCCTTATTTTTTTTTTCCCTTCGTAAATTTTTCCCTCTGTAATTTTTATCCTTTAAAATTATTTCCCCTTTTTATTTTTCCCTCCGTAAATTTTTCCCTCTGTAAATTTTTCCCTCTTAAATTTTTACCCTTAAAAAACGAAAAATTAAATAAGCCAATTAAAAAAGTTCTTTGGTATATTCGCAATTATTTTGGGCATTAATACTATCATATACCTATAATTAATACTATCGCATCGAATTACCACAGTGCTTTACCATATCTATTGGTTGGTTTACTGGATCTGTTTTTGTCACGAGTATCCAATAATCTTTAAATTAATTTCAAAATCTGATCATTTTCGCTATTCTTATGCTGTTATTTCCTTCGAAGTCAAATTTTATGTTTCAAAGACTTTAATAAATACAATAAATGGTTTAGGTTACTTTTTCCCATGAAGAGAAAAAGTGTCTTATTGAAATCGGGCAAAAAGTAGCCATCACATCACAAAAATTTTTTAGTTGGTCAATATCAATTATTATTTAATAAATTATAAAAGGGAAACACTTTAAAAGGGAATTTTTTAAGGGGGAAAAACTTTACAGAGGGAATTTTTTTAAAGAGGAAAAATTTTAAAAGGGAATATTTTTAAGGGGGAAAAACTTTACAGAGGGAATTTTTTTACAGGGGAAAAATTCTAAATGGGAAAAAATAAAAAGAGAGAATTTTTAGAGGGAAATTTTTAAGAGGGAAAAAACATATAAAATCATAATACAGAACAGAGCTATTAGATCAATATTTAGATTATCGAAATATACAGCACATAAAGGCGTGAGCGTGAGCGTAAACAGTGATCAAATTTTTTTTAAATTTTATTATTTCGGATTAAATTCAGCATTTAAGATGTATTTTAAAAAAAAATTTAATTAATTAAAAAAAAACAATTTTTTATGGATTTAAATTCCCAGATCATATTTAAAATTTACTAAAAATGACAACTGTTTATAATACTAATGGATAAAGATGCCTATTTTGATTTTTAATTAATTAAAATAAAAAATGTCATCTTTTTTCATTATAAAAAAATTGAGATGTTGTCATTCAAAAATGAAGCCCAATTTTGGCTTTTATTCTTAGAGTTCTAGACCAAGGTTTACGGCATTTGTCGGTCTTTTTAACATTAATTTTAAGTGAAAAATGCGGAATTTATTTTCGAAATTTTGAATTTGATCTCGCATTTTAGTAGGCTTGGCGATGTTAAAAATAGAAATTAAAAATAGAAAAAAAAAATACAAAGTATATCAAATTTAGGTTTTAGTCTAGTTTATGTTAATTTTTCTTTATTCTTTTATTTTTGTTATTATTTTGTTTTTTTTCCATAGA
>NTPY01000024.1:1652101-1663799 GCA_002922825.1 Brachionus calyciflorus
TTAGATATTTATTGATAAAAATTATCTTCTAAACCGAAATTTCATAACCCGTAGTGACCTCTATGATGTTTGCTTAAACAATAAAATCTCTTTCAGCAAATCAAAAATAAAAAATACAGAAGAAATTAAGAAAATTTTGATTTAAAAGTTTTGCAAAGATGCTGATTATTAGGAAATAAAACTTCTTTTTAAAAATGTATACTATTTTGTTGCAAGACTTACTGAAAGGTATGAACAAGTTGATCGTATAAAAGATCATTTTGAAAAAGAGAATGGTTTTTGGTTACCTGAAACTGTAAATTTCTTTGAAAGTCAAACTTCATTTTCTCTATCTTCATCAAAAAAACCAAGTAATTTTCTAAAATTACAAAATTTGTTTAATTTTGAATTATAAATTCATTAAGTGATTCGAAAACGCAAAACTAAACCTATAGCTTTTCTCTCAGTAAGCGAAAAATAATAGCAAGGATGTCATCAGAAAATCCGATGGATAAGCTTCTGAAAGCAACTATTTCAACTGCTCATCACGAAGATATGCACCATACTACAACCCAATTAGAAACTCTAACTCAAACTCTCACTATAATAGCTACCACCCTCATAATCATCAAGAACCAAATATTAACTATGAATACTACAATAATTTTCCTCAATTAAATCAACAATTCTTCGCTCAGCCTAATCAAATGTATCAAATGTCATCTGGGAATACCACCCTCAATATTAAAATTTTTCATACTCGAATCAACCTATTTCGAACAACAACATTACAACCCAAATCCCTAGCACGAGCCAAAAAACAATTAAATCAGACTCTAACAAACAGATAAAGAGCTAACTATTTTAAAATTTAAAAGTAAAAAAAATTTTGACAAAAAATTTTGACAAAAAATTTTGACAAAAAATTTAGAGATTATCCTCCGCCTACATTAATCAGAAATACGAGTTGGTCATTAAGACCGATGAAATAAATCCAGATAAATTCGACTCATGACAAGGAAATGCAATCATCTATGGTATAGAAAAAATCATAAAACAGAAAAAATTTTATTTCGCCCTACATAATGTTGAAACCGATTTTCAAATCCTAGATTTAAATCACTAATGAAAGAAAAATACAAGATTGACGACTTAGTTAGAATGATCAAAAAATCAACGAACCAAAAACTACCACTGATTAAAGCCTTAGTCACCGACTCAAGCAGCTACGAAACACTATTAAAAGAGGGATATGTTAAAATTGGTTATTCTTGCATCAGAATTAGCCCATGGCGCTTTGGAACGACTCCAAATCAATGCTTCAATTGCCAAAAATTTGGTCATTCCCAAGAGAACTTCCAGAAAAAAATGTCTAAGGTGTGCTGGCAAACCTAATTATAAAAAAATTAAAATAACCGATCCCTCTAAATATAAATGCTCTAACTGTGAAGGAAACGACCTCAGCTGCTCAAAATCATGTCCAATTCTTTAAAAAAATGTCGAAGAAAAATTAAAAAAACAAGAAGAAAAAGCAAAAAAATCAACAAAGACATCTCAATTTTTTAGATCAAACTCACAATTCATAAAAATCGAACAATACAAAACTCGAACAATTTCAACATTGGAGTTCTAAAATTTTTAATCGATATAATTCCCAAACTAAATAAATATACTTCTCAAATCCACGAAATTCCGTAATATCTCCTTCAATAAATTAATAAACATTTAGGAAGAAATTATAGCAAAACACTAGAGCCTTTAATTTTTGAAAAATTAACCTCTCAAGAAAATCAAGACACTGAAATGCTCAATAATTTGATTGAAAATAAAACTGATCAATACTAATATAAAAATTTTATATTCCAATGTTCTAATCTTAGTTCTTAGATCTAAATTAGTTCAAGTAAACAAATTCAACTACTAGACATAACTAATAAACTTAAGCCAGAAATTATAAGTATAAACGAAACCTTTTTTAACTCAAAAATCGATTTTTCTATGGATGGCTACGATGATTCCAAAAATACAATTAAACATGGTGGAGATGCTGCTTTATGTGTTAAAAGTTAAATGTGTTAAAGATGGGAGACCCATCTTTAACACATTTAACTATTGGATTTAGACTTATTCTTAATGACAACTCGTCTATTGCAGTTTTTTCAATTTATGCTAGTCCGTCTACTCAGCTCGATCTTAATATTTTTTCTTGGATAAAAAAAAATTATCCTAATATTTTAATTGTCGGAGACCTAAACGCAAGACACCAAAGTTGGTGCTGTCGACCAGAAAATAAAAAAGGGAAAGATTTTTTTAAATTTATTAAAGAAAATAATTTGAAATTATTAAATTCACCTAAAATAACATACCTTTCATCAAAAAGTACCTTAGACCTGAGTATTTGCTCAAATACTGTTTATAATCTGTTTATTTCGCACGATGTTCTCAATGAACAAATCAGCGACCATCTCCCGACTATCACAAATATTTCCCCTTCATCACTTCCTCGATTTTAATCATTTAAATCAACAAATTGGACAAAATTTAAAAAAACTATGAGTAATTTATCCAGTGAACTCAAATAAATAAACAACGAAACCACGCTTGAAAACGAGGCAAAATCTATAATATCAGATATTACAAAATCCTTAAAACAGCACAATTTGATTTTAAAATTAATTCTCAATTATCCTCTTATCTCAATTATTTCAATTATTCTCAATTACCAGTGTTTCTTATTAAGCTCATAAAACAAAAAAGAAAAATTAGACCGCTTTATAAAAAATCTAATTCTCCATCACACAAAAAACTTTATAATTTTATAGAAAAAAGTGTCAGCAGAGAACTATTAAATACAATGATCAACATCTAACTAAAAATATAAAAAGTTTAAGTTCTTTTAATCAAAACAATCCAAAGCACTGGAAAATATTAAAGGCGATCGGAGACGAAACTAAAAAAGATAATGACTATCAACCCATAAAAATAGGCAACCGTGAAGTTTCAGACGAATCCGAATTGGCCAAACTATTCTCCGAAAATTTTTCACTTATTTTCTACGACAAAAATAATAGTCCTATAGCCGAGTCCCCTCACACAACACCATATCAAAGCAGCTGTGAACTAGCACAAATCACAAAAGTGGAATTTATTGAAGCTCTTTTCGTGGAATTTATTGTCGACCAATTTCATTTATTAACTGCATTAGCAAATGGTTAGAAAAAATAATAAATCAAAAATTAAAAAATTAGATTGAAAAAGAAAATTTACTACCTGAAACACAAGCTGGTTTCAGAAAAAACAGGAGGACTCAAGACCAAATCCTACGACTTACTCAAAATATTACACAAAATTTCTAAATAAAAAAATTAACAGGAGCCGTTTTCATAGAATTGGAAAAAGCTTTTGACAAAACATCTCACCAAGGTATAATGGAATCTATTAACGCACTCAATATTAACACGAATTTAAAAAAGTGGATTGGCAGTTTTCTCGACAAACGCAGCTTTAAAGTTCGCGTAAAAAATTGCACCTCTCCCCCAATGTCTATAAATTGTGGTGTCCCTCAAGGGAGCTTTCTATCTCCAACTCTTATCATTTATTTCAGTGAAATATCGAAATCAATACTTAAACCAGTTGACCATGCGTTATATGCTGATGAGTTAGTTATCTGGACAACTGGTCTAAATAAAAAAGAAATACAAGAAAAACTCCAAACTTCACTTTACCAAATAGTTCAATTCTGCGACAAAAAAAGCCTCAAAATAAACAAAGATAAAACTACCCAAAAAACTATTACAACCGCAGGTTACAGAAAAAATTACAAAAAAAATTATGGACCTAAATTAAACATATGTGGCAAAAATATCCCAATCGACCCAGTTTTCCAGTTTTTTTAGGTATCAATTCAAATTCAAAACAAACATCAAATTTTTCCCACTAAAAACAACAATCAAACATATCCACCAAAGTCTAAATGTCAAAACAATAAAAGACAGGATGGACCTACTATTCCTTAAATACTTTTCAAAAAAAGATCATTCGGACTCAAAATAAATCACGAACAACACAGCCAAGATTCAACTACCTCTTCAACGACACCCTTCGATTATTTTATCAAACTATATAATTCAATGTAAATATCAAAAATATAAACACATATTTTTATTTTTTTTTTACTTAATTTATTTTATTTATTTATTTAATCTGAGGCTGGGGCCGATATCCGACCACTAACTCAGCGCCCCGTCAAATAAGGTGGCGCTGTATACAAAAAAAAATAAAATAAAAAAATATTGAATAAAAATTTTTAAAATTAATGGGAAAAAAATATATATATGTATATATCCAAAGTAAAATCCACTTAGATATTAAACTAACAAAGTCTCCGAGACTATGGTCCATTGAGGATCTCAAATATTTCAAACAGTTTTCTCGTTGTGTTTTGTTCATTATGTTCTTCGGTTTGCTTTCTAATGGTCTCGAATAAACTAATGACAGGTGGTATTTGAGAATCGATTTCTTTTAGAGACTTTTTAAAATTATTAATATTTTCTTGAGCAGTTTCAATTTGTGGTCTGGTTTGATTTATTATCTCTCTAGAATCCCTTAAGAGATTTTTGATTGAGTCTAAATCTGAGGCGTTTTCGTAAATTGTCGAACGGATAGAATTTATGTCCTCTTTAGAAGATTTAAAGAATAAAAAATGTTTAGAAATCTCTTGTTCTACGTTTTCCATCTTCGCAAAATAAGTTTGAAGCTTTGAATCAACTATGGTATTCATTTGACCGTCGCAGATATCTCGTTCTCGGTTTAAGTTGAATTTTTTGAATAAAGAATTTTTTCTGTTTAAAATATCGTTTAAACTAGAAATTAGATTTTCACCTTTTAAAATGCTCAAGACATAACGATTAATCTTAAATTTTTTTTGTGCATATTTCTGTCACTAAAGCACATATGATCTTCATTACAATTGATGCATTTTTCAAAGTCTGATTTACATTCTTCGATATGATGACCTGGCAAAGCGCATCTTAGGCAGCTTTGTTGACTAAAACAGTCTTTTTTATGATGATAAATGCTACCAGAATTTGTACATACTTTGTGATTTATGATTTTTGGTAAGGATAATTGTTTTTTTCCATCGATTTCAACGCTGTTTTTAAGGATAAAAAGAAAATCACTTATACTTACACATTTAGCTGAGAGTTTATCACAGGGTTTATTTTTATGAGTATAAATTCTTTTGACGTTGAAAAGACCATAATCATTAAACATTTTTTTAATCATTAGGCTATCTTGTTGGATTTTTTTTCTTCTGTCAACATTCAAAATTAAAACATTTAATCTAGGGAGATTTGCTTGAACATTTACTCCTGATTTAAATGAATCTATGGGCCATTCACCAGTTAATAGTTTAAAGTCGTTATAGTTGTTTACTCTAATAATAAGTTTGGAATTTTTAGATGATTTGTCTATTATCGGTAGTACCATTTCAGGTCTAATTACGCCCCTGCACCGTTTTAATTCATCCATGCGATCGTATATATTTGTAAATTTATCCAGATCTTTTACAAATAAACTCACGTCATAATAATTCCTCTAATAAATTTTTTCATAATTTTTATCATCTTTTCTATCTGATGTGTTCTTTTTTCGTTTGTTTCGATTTTGGGTTTCAGATATTTTTTCGATCATTTGATTTTTACACTTGATAGAGGTTGGTGTAATCTTTGAACCTGAATTTTGTTTTACCAATTTGTTTTGTTGGATCGTGCATAAAAATTCATTATCTAGACGCTTGATTTTCAAACTATTTTCTTCGATTGGATCGAGTAAATTTTTTGTCCATTTATCAATTTTTTTCAGTGTCTTTAAGTCATTTTTGAGTATTATTTGAAGCTGAGAATTTTTTTAAAAATTCACTTATCTTGATCAAGTTTCATACTTGTAGAGGTAATTTGGTAATGTAACATTTAGGATTTATATTTTTTTATCAGTTTGTTTTAATTTTTGATGCGTATATTTTTATATCATTTGAAAGGTTATAAGGCGAAGAATAATATTTTTGAAATTATTTTCGACGAATTTGTTTAAAAATCGTTCAAAAGATCGATTCTATAAACGTTCAATTTTATTAAAATTTTTTTTCAAAAATTTTAATTTATGCGTGCGCATAAAAATTTAAAGTTAAATTTTTTACTTAAATTATTTAAATCCTTTTTTTTATTTTGTGAAGGAATTAGAATATTTTTTTATTCGTCAAAAAGTTTTTATTTCCACGAAAAAAAAATGCGTCAAAACGATCACTCAATTACCAAATTGCTAAAAATTGTTTTTTATCTTTATTGACTCTACATCCCTTAAAAATTGCAAAAATATCTATTAAATAAATTAGTGGCCTTCGAAACGCTACTTTAATTTTATATTTCCTTCTCCAAAATTGGAGGTTAATTCTTTTATAATTTCGATAACAACCAATGGTGTCAACAAAATTGGTGCGTTTATGATATTTTAAACAATCCAAAAATTGTCAAGCAACTTCAAGCATTCTTCGTTCAGTTAACCCTGAAAGAAAGGGTATCAAAGTTCATTTGGTCAACGTTGAACCTCAAGATGGCCATAAACACCCGTAAAACTACAGATTCAATCAACCGAAAATGCAAAAATTACAATTTTTTTATTAATTATGCTTCTTTACCGGCTTTCGAATTTTTTAGAAATTTGAATTAAATCTTAAATGAAATTATTGTAAATTTGTAAAAATGTAAAATCACCACAAATTTTGTATCAGAAGTTAAAATTTAAAGGACTAATTTTTAACGTTTAGAAAAAAAGTTTTTCAATTTGGTTAAAAATTGTACCTTACTTTTTTTACTAATATTCACATTCACTTTTCTAAGTAAAAACAAGGTGAAACAAGCATGAGCTTCGAAAAAAGACTTCAAGCTCACATAAGTCGCTTTCCATTTTAACTTAAAATAACACAAAAATTTTGATCATCTAAAAAGCTTTATTTTTGTTAACAATATTGTTGAAATAACATAGACAAAAAGCATTGAGTAAGGGTCCTACTAAAACACCTACCCTCTTTTTTTTAAAATCTATTGTAAATTAATGAAAAATATCTTAAAATTTTAAATTAAAAGAAAATTTAATCAAAAATTTTTATAAGTTCATTGTTTTTACCAAGAAACAATAACCAACTAAAAAAATTTTCAAATTTAAAGCACGTGACATCTCAAAATATCATTTTAAAAACTTAAAAATAAAAAATTCAATGTACTCATTTCAATTGTAGATAAAAAAATGGTACCAAAAAAAATTTAATAATTGACAAGCAAATATTTTTTTTTTGAAATTTTCAAACTTTAAAATAAACATATTATATTCCTTTCAAATTTTTCTTAGTTTTCTTGGATTTTTCTCTTCTTCAATTTCTCGCTTACATGCAAAACTTCAAATGAAAAAATAAAATTATTATAATTTGAAAATTTCAAACTAAAAAATTATTAATAATTTTTAAGAACAAGAAGTAGCTAAAAAAATAGAAAAACACAAAACCAATTATTATGTATTTATAATATTTTTTTATACTTGTAACGAGTGTTGTTAAAGGGAATCTTGAAAAACCTAAAATGTCATTTTTGGATATTTTTGAAAGTTTAAAAACTCAAACTAACAATCAATTGGGCCTTTATTTATTTTGTTGTGCAATAACAGTAATATGGACTGTTTTTGTTTTATTTTTCAACTCAAGAGTTCTTGGTAGCATGGCTACTTTTTTTATCAATTTATATCTAAAACGATATTCTAAAACATTGTGGATACGCATAAGTAATTATACAATAGTTTTTTTAATTAATCATCTGAAAGAACAATAATTATTAAAAATTATCATTATAAACAATATCCAAGAATTTTTTCCTAAAAATTAGTTCATTTAGAGTCTCTTTTAAAATTAACAAAATTAAATTTAACTAAGATTAAGTTTAGAGCTTATTTTGTTTATTTTTAAGGCTCGTTGTCGATATCATTTTTATCGGGAAAAGTAATGTTCCGAGGTATACATTATGTTACAACAGACTACTCATTGTATATCCAAGATGGCTGGATAACATTTGCCTACTGGAAGCCTCAGTTCACCAGAGAAAAATCTTCGAGCAAATCAAAAAGCGATAAATCAAATTTAAATAAACAAACAGATGGTATGAAACGTACAGCCCGGTTGAACATATTTTTGTGCAATTTTCAATTACATTATTACAATTCGTTCAAAGCAAATCCAAACGATACAAAAGTAGAAGTAAATTCAACAGAGAGCTCTACAGGAACATTTCAAAATTTTTTAAAGTCGTTAACCTCTAGTAGTATTTGCAGTTTTTTCACTCGGACAAAAAATAATCATAATTCTAATCAGACAGATTACAGTAATCCAAACAATAATTCAAAATTAAATCTTGTAAACAATACTACTAATCAAGCAAATGATTATAATTTTACAGAGGATCTAATGCAATTGTTTTCTGTTGTTAATATTCGAATTTTGAAAGGTAGAGTATTTGCTGGTAATCATACATTACCATCGACATTAAATATTCGATTCTCGAATGCGAAAATGGAACTTGTTACTGAGAAATCTCAATCAAAAGTTGATGAATATTGTTTTATTCTTAGAGGTGATCTTAATAAATTAGAGACTAGCTTATTACTTAATAAAAAATTTCCAAACTTGGAAAGCTGGTAAGAAATTTCGATATATTTTATTAGAAATTTTTAAATTTCGATTTAAATTCATTTTTAATTTAAATTAAGTCCATTAGTTGCTGAAAAGAATCGTGATAATCGTGTGTTAATATTCAAATGTACATCAAGTGATTTTATTTATGTTCAAGATGTACCAAGCATATTAACATTCGATCGTAGATACGTGCAAAAAAACGAAATAGGTGAGTTAATAAAAAATGAGAAAGAGCCTGAATGGAGTCTTAAATTAAACTGTAATAAACAAACTATACTAAATTATGGCCCTTGGTTCGATAGACATAGAGAGATATTATGGAAATTTTTTTTTCCAGCAAGTTACGAGATACTTGAGCCACAACCTGAACCAACTTTGAACGAAAGACGTCAAACTTCAAAATTTGATTTTGAAATAGTTCTAAAAGACCCAAATACAGAGGTTAATTTGATATTTAGCTCAAGTCCTTTAATTGGAAATTCAAATTTAGAAAATTTAATTTCGAGTAATTTAAAAGATTATTCCGAATATCAAAAGAAGTTTACTACTACTGAGCGAAGGCTAGCTCTAAAGTGTCGAAATGAGTCTTTTCTAAAATTGAGTATACCTTGGTTGACCAAGCAATACGGTTATAAGACAAAAATAAACGGCGAGTTTAATTCAATACAGAGTAACACTAATTTAGGATTTAGTGAGTTTTTAACTTGTCAAAAATTAAAGCTAGATGTTGATATTAATTATCCACTTGTATGGAATGATTTGCAAACTTGGAACATAAATTTAGATATAAATAAAGGTTCTATTTATTTTGTGTTTTTCCACAAGAATTTCTTTCAAGAGTTAATATATGATTGGTCTAGTAGATTTATGGGTGATATTCGACATTTTGTACCTTATATTTATAAAATTAAATTTAAATCAAATGACTTTGAAGCTATTTTACCATGTAATCAACATAACTGGATTGATACTTGTATATTGGAAAATAATTGTAAGATTTTTATTTTTTAATTACTATCATTATTGTAGCTAAAATAAATTTTTGAATTTTTTTTCATAAATCAAATTCTAAAAACTATTAGCTACTGCTGTAATACAGATTTTAAAACTTCAATTCGAAAAAGCTTAGAAAGGTTTAAAAAATTACAGCACTTGCTTTGAAATAAAGTGTTAGCGTTACCGTTACCTTTTAATTGATTTTAACTTTTCTAACGATTGAATCAAAATTCTTTTCACAATTTCGGCGAAAAAAATTAAGAATGTTTTTTCGTTATTAAACTTCTTTTTTCTTTTATTTTTGAATTTTTTGAGATTAAATAAAATAGCCTTGCTAGTACCGGTCCGTGTTTTTCTAAAAAATGACTGTCCGTGTTTTAGAAACACAAAAATTTTTTAGCTAAGCCAAACTAAATCTCAAAAAATTCTAAAATAAAAGAACCTTTAGAAAGAAGTTTATTAGTGAAAAAACATTCTTAATTTTTTTCGCCGAAATTGTGAAAAGAATTTTGATTCAATCGTTAGAAAAGTTAAAATCAATTAAAAGGTAACGGTACGCTCACGCTCACGCCTTTATTTCAAAGCAAGTGCTGTATATTAAAAAAAAACTAGACGAAGCTTCTCTTAAAAAAAATCTTTGAAGAATACAAAAAAGAAAAAAATTTAACGTTCATCAATAAATTTTTATTGATTTTTTTTTAACATTTTTTATGATATAAAAGATCAGAATTATGTATAAAGTGGTTCTTATTTTAAAGGACTATCAATATTTGATTGTAAGCTTAACCATAACAACAGCATCTTAAAAATGAAAACTTAAAAATAATTAACATGCGTTATGTTTAGGTTCAAACGTCAAATTTTAAGGTTATCAGTAATATCAAAAAAATTAAAAATTTAAGATATGATTTGTTTAATTTTTTTTAAAGTAGAAAATATTAATAATATTTCAAAGTTATACTTTATCGCTAAAAATAACTTATGAAGTTTTTTTCTTAAAATAATTAAAAATAGCGTATTTATACGTACTCAAAAAATCATGATAGAACAGATAGATTACTATAATTTTAGTCAAGAAGCAAGGCTAACTCTGGACATCCTAAGATCATATTAAATGCTTCAAGATAAATTTTTAAAGAAAACTTATACGATTTAACTTAATTTTTAATAAATAAAGCTTTTTGAGGCTTTTTAAACGTTATCTAACGCTATATAAAGTCATTTAACAAAAACCGTAAAAAGTAAAATATAAAATTAAAAGCGATTTTTACAAGTTTTTCATCTTGTTTATTAGTACGTAAAGCTAAATATTGGAAAGTATGTTTGAGTCACATTAAATTCTAATCACTCTAAACTTAATTAAAATCATTTCTTACTATTTAAAATTGTAGAGAAAAAAAGTTACTGTAAAAATGACTAGTTCATGGTCGAAAGTAAGAAACTAAATTTACTGAACTTAAAAAACTGAACGGTTCAATTAATTTCAATTCCAGATTATTCATAAGTTTCTTAATGATAAAATCTTAAATATTTTGAAATTTTGCCTAAAACTTTGCATTGGGCTTAAGTATTTTTTACATATGAATTTTTGGAAAAATTCTTTTACCGTAAACGCTTTCTCATGGGAGCTATCCTAAAAGGGAGAGATTAATAAAAAAGAACTGGGCTCATAACCAGCAGTGACATTGAATATAATTATAAATTAATTTTAGTCTAAATCATCGTTCGCTTGCAGCAGAATTTCGTTTAATGTTCAAGAATTTTACCTAAACTGAGTGGGAAAAATTCTGCTAAGGTGACCCAAGTCATTAATATTAGTTTCTTTAAATTTTCTTTAAATCTCGAAAATAAAAACCTATTTTTTCTGAAACTTTAGTAAGCTTTATTTTTCTTATTATGGATCAAATTGTCCAAAATTAAGACCGACTTTTGTAAAGCACTGTTAGTTCAAGAAATTCGCAAATTATGTCATTTGAAACCCTAGAT
>NTPY01000024.1:1663822-1682281 GCA_002922825.1 Brachionus calyciflorus
GGTTTTATTTTTTTGAATTTTAGCTTTATTTTATATAAATACAGTCTCAAAATCAACTTCCAGTTTCAGCCTCAATCATTTTTTTCTGACAAAATAGCCGGAGGTTATTATTGCGAGAACGGATAAATTTGGACTTTGGTGGTATAATAATAATTTTTTTAGAATTTGAAATTGATTGGGTCTAAAAATAAATTAAAATACTCAAAAAATTATCAATATAATTCAAACATTCAAAATTTAAATGAATTCACATGATTTTGAGACTGTATTTTTATAAAACCATAGATTTTTCGAAAAGATCAAACATTCATGGAAACGAACATAAGTTAATTAATTTGTATTTCTTATGAAAATTATTCGGCGTTTTCTAACGTTATCTAACGTAAAATAAGCTCTATTTTTCAAACGTAATTTAGAGTTATTATTAGGGTTGATTATCGAACTAAAACTATAAGCCAAATGTTGTACGATAGAAAAACCTCCCAAACGATAAATAAGATTTTACGGGTAAAATTCCATCTATCATTTTAATTTTATATTCTGGTTTTATTAAGACTTCATACTTTCAAAATATCTTTTCTCAGAATTGTACTTTTATTGAGAAAAATAAATTATCGTTTAACAATTTTTTTGTATCGCATACGATTTGGTTTATCGTTTTAGAAATCCTAGTTCGATAATCAACCCTAGTTGTTATAACTAAAATCGTTAGAAGTCGTTAAATTACGTTAGATAGCGCCAGATAACATTAAAGGTCGATCGCTAGACACATTCAATGTAACTTTTAAAAATGTTTTTTTATTTAAATTTTGCAAAAATTTTTAAGCATTTTTTGCTGTGCTTGCAAAAGAAGCATACGTTGGATTGGATTTATGTTTTGAGGAATTTTATCCAGAAAAAACAAATGTAATTCTAGACGTCAAAATATTTGACGCATGTGCTCGTTTTATAGTACCGCCAACAAACGCTCATTTGGCTTTTTTAAAAGTATTGAAGAAAAATCTAAAATACATTCCTTTTGACGGTGCTGAAAAGGTTACATTTGAATCAAATCATTGGAGCCAATTCAGCTCTTTTGATCACGAAACAACCAAAGATCAAATAAATTCAACTAAAAATTCCAAATCAAAAAAAAATATTAACCAATCAAAATCAAAAAATGTAAAATCAGATTTAAATAACAAGAATCATGTTCGTTTTAATAAAAGTCTTGATTCAAATCTAAATCATCTAGTCGAGAATTGGATCGAATGCTGGCAAGCTAAAAATGCTAGCGTTGTACTCAATTTTGAGTATTTTCCATGTCCTCTACTTGATTGGAATAATAAAAGTATTTTATTATTATCATATTTAAATTTAGTTGATTAAATTTTTTCAATAATTTTTTGTTTTGTTTAGATCTACCTTCAGTTTGTGTCTTAAAAAGTCTAAATAGTCCAAATTTTGATTGCGAAATATTTAAACCAGATACTATCTTCTTAGATATTGAAATAGGGCCTTCTGTTGTCATGTTGTATGGAACTTTTTTAAAGCGGCTTTGGTATATTAAGGTTAGAAATTTTATACCTAATTAATTATGATAGATTTTTTTTCTATTTCACCTAATTTAGGAAGCTTATTTCAGTTGGGATCAATTTTTTACTGAAATGGCCAAAAATTTAGAGCAATTGGCATCGTTTCCAAATGCCGAGAATTTTAATAAAGTATCAAAATCTTATTATGACACTCCGACAACTTCATTGCTTACATGTAATCATAAAGATCCTAGAAATTTTCGACCTCTATCAGTTAAATTAGCCTTAGCTATACACAACATAAACGGTCATTTAGTTTTAGATACTACAGAAGGCGCTGGTTATACACCATTTCCCATTGGGTTCACTAAACTACTCGCTTTAGAACTAGATAAAAACTACAGTGAAACTAAACTTCAATTATTCGTTGAACCTGTGAATATTTTTATCGAGGATTTAGTCGATAGAAAATACGATAAGAATTTGCATCAGGGTCATTTGTGTCTATCGAGTGTTCAAGTAAGAGGCCATGCAATGTTCTCGGATGAAAAAAGACTAAAAACAGATACATTAGAATATGCATGGTTGTTGGAAATATTGCTCGGCGATGTCACTGGAGCGGTTACGCCTGTTCAAGTAGAGCAACTATTGCATGGATTAGAGTCTTTTTTTATTTTATTATTTGAAGATGAATATCAATTGAAATCTGTTTATCTAGATAGAACAGATCCTGGTCTACCATATAAATATGAAGTAACTAGATTTTCACTAGATCTAATTGATATTTATTTAATTGAGTCCGGAACAGCTCTCAACTTTAATGTAAGTTTTTTTTTTGTTACTTGTATTTTTCAAAAAGATTTCAATTAAATTCAAAAAAAAATTAAACAAAAAATATTAGATAAAATTATAATTTATAAAACAAAAATTTGAAAATTTATCGTTTGGAAAAGTAATTTGAGCGTGATCGGCTTCTAGACCTTGATCGCCTTCCAGTTCTATTTACATTTCTTCTTTTTATTTTGAACAATTTGTTCTTTAAGTCTTTTGATATTGATCTAAGATGCAAAAAATTACAAGTAACACCTCTGGGACAATCACTTGGTTGAAATTGACAGCACGCTTCATGGAAATCAGTAACTGGTGATAATTCGGCATAAATTGGCCTTCCATCAAACCACCGGTTATTCAAATCGTTTACTGCTTTTTCAGCATCTTCTTCGTAACGAAATTTACAATAAGTATTGCCAACTAAATGCTCATTTATATTTTCACAAATATTAAGTTCTTCTAGTTGACCGTATTTATCCTCTATTTCAACAAACAACTCTTCATATGTATCATCAAAATGTTGTTGTAAATCCTCATTTGAAAACTTTCTCATCTCTATAGAACCTTGTAGACCCATAGGACCCAAATAAAAATTTTTCAAAAGTACTGTTTGACTATAAGCTGGTACATTGTGTAGTTTAGTACATTTTAATCCATGACGACAAGCACCGATTTTATAATAAAATGAACAATTTACTTTGTCCTTTTCGGTACCATATATTGATGCCAAGTACTCAGCCATTTTTGAAAAGAAAACTAATTGACTTTAAAAATAAAAATGAAAATAGGCTTTTAGATTCATTTGGCAGCTTAAAATGAAAATTTTTGATTTAATTTTTTTTGTTCAATTTTTTTTTTGAATCTTAAAATTAAGAAATTATGAATTTTGATTAGAAAGATTTTCTATTTTTGGCTACGTTCTTTTTGTTGTCTTAAGTGTTTATATATAATTATTTGTTCACTTTAGAATTCTATATAAAGTAAACTCATTTATTGTATTGATACTGAAAATAATATTATCTATAACCGCTTCTTTACCGGTTTTTCAGGAATTAATACTATTTAAAAAATAAATGAATTTATTTAGTTTTTTTGTTGAACATGTTTCTAAAACTAGTATTTTTATTTTTAGTTGCATCCAGTTCGCTTATCTTTGTGCAACTCTCATACTAATGATTATGCTAAAGGCTTGTCAGCATGTATAGGTGAATTCTATTTGAAATTATTTATAAACGAAGCGAGCCGATCTGAAAACGAAAATGCATCAGTTTACACATCAACATCATCTAAGAAATCATATTTAAAATCTAGAATAAAAAAAAATACTAATATAGATTCAGTATCTAATTTGAGCCAACAATTGTCAACCTCATCATCAACGTCATCTCTCTCTTCAATTTCAATTTCAACATTAAATTCATCAAATGCTACTCTAAATCTAAACAGATCATCCAGTGATCAAACATTAATTATAGATGATCATGATAAAAAAGATGAATCAAGTGATTCAGATGATATCAATAGTTCTATTCAGAAAATACCCAATTCAGATGAATTTAATTACTGGTTTGAATGTTCGAGCTTATCAAGTGGACGAATAACAATCGATCTTGCTTTAGATAAAGGAAACCCAGACGAACAACTCGAATTTCTAAGAACGCATGATTTAAAAACCAAAAGATTATTTTTCCTTTGGAATGATTATAAAATAAATACTCCTAAAATATGTGGATGTGTTGGTGGATGTAATTTTTACAGTGTATTTGACTACACTAATCGCTTAAATGAATTAAATCCAGACAATTTCGATTTTTTTAATTTACAAAAATCGATAACTAGATGTAATCCGGATTTCGGTATGAGTCTTTTTTATCCTAATAGTCATATTCTTGAGAGTCAGCCTATCATGTACAAAAATTATCCGATCGAGTCATACGAGTATAATCAAAAATTAGAAAGCAGTTTTGACGTGGAAAAGCAACGTATAAACGAAACTTTTATTGGAAATATTAGACCAGAGACAATAAGCATTAAAAAATCTAATTTGTCTCTTGAGAAATCGCATCGTAGATCGTCAAAAAATAGACTTTCTGTCTCCATGTCAACTCTTTCGCCTCGTAGACCTTCTAAAGCATCGGTTTTAGATGATTATTATACAGCAGATGAAGAAGACGAGAAAATCGATATGATTGCTCAGAAAAGAAAAACGCGTAAAATACCAAGAAATAGTGTTAAAAGTCTTCAAAGTTCAAAAAGCTCATCAAAAAGTAAACAGTCTTACTTCTCAATGGCACAATTAAATTCAAGTCAACCTAGTGAAAGTATAGAAACTGCTGAAAACACGCTTAAATTAAATTTGAATGAAGAACAAAAAAAAGCTTCCAGTTATTATGAAGGTCTAGAACCTAAAATGGATTTAAATTTTGACATAAAACGACCAATTTTAGATTCAAGCTTGCCTAAATACTGTTATTTGAAATATTTATCAAGAGCCTTTGTTCAAAATTGGAATAAATCAAGTGCATATCCTTACTATGACGATTTCACTAATAAAAACATATTTTTCACTTATCGAAAAAAAGGCATCGATTTAACTAATATAGTTTTTAGTGACTATCAAACACGGTCGCATGGAAAAATTGAATCATCACTTAACGATGATTCAGATGATAATGTGATTAAGAGTCGTATAAATTTGAAATTTAAAAGCTTTGAGTGTTACATAACTCCTCTATCTTTGACCGGACTGACTCGTTTTACCGAATCATTAAAGTTGTATCAGGTTGATCCTAACTCGATGATCACAAGTCTCCAATCAAAAGCATATACTAATTGTGTCGCTGAGTCAATTATCGAAGCTATTTCCAAGACTCAAGTTTCTCTTAAAATTCCTCAAATAAGACTTTTTTCTTTACAGTGCGGCCTGGCAGAAGGCGATAAAATTTCAAATGCATTTGTTAGCACTCTAACTAATCCCGATGAATTTATAACACTTAGCTTGTTCACCGTTTGTATCTATTCAATAGAGACACAATTAATAGACAGTCAAAATAAAACTAGTGCTATTTTTATGATTGATAAAATAGACACTCAATTTTGTAGATTGTACGATTCCGAAAATTTAAAAAAAATTCTCGCATCAAATGATGGAACAAGCGTTTTTGATCAAGAAGAAAAAATAATTAAATTATCTTGTATATCTAATGAAAATTCTAAAACATCAATTAGATACTTAAAAGGCAGTAATAATTTACAATGCTTAATAATGCAAGAGTGTGTTTTAGATCGAATAAGCATAAAAGCAATAAAGCGCTTAAACGATCAAAATGATTCGAAATGTTTAAATAACAAGCTGAGCATTTGTGAATTTGACATTTCAAATATTTGGTTTTCTTGTCCTGAACCACCTAGCTCACCAAAAGGAAAGCGGAAAATTCCATTTTCTAGATTCGATTGGAATTTGCTAAGCTCAGTATCTCCCGCTGTAATCAGTTGGCTCTGCGCTTCCAAAGACTGTATTAAGTCAATAAAAGAACTATTCAAATTAAGAACAACACTAATGAACAATATAATCGCAGCATTTTTGATTGGCACATTCAAAAACCGTGATTTTTTACAATCTGCTTTGGATTGTAAAATTTACAATTTAAAAAGTTTAAAATTTGACAATTCCACTTTGACATCAAGATCGAAAAATTCAAAGATTCAAAAAATTCAAGCCGATTTTAATTTAGAAAATTTCTTAAAAATTTACCTTACAGACCAAGCTTATCGAATTCATAAAGATCCTAGTTGTAATTTAGTTAATTTGCTTCGAAATTATTTATTATATTTTTCAGACGAATTAGAAGAAGCAAAGCTATATGATAGAGACCCTAAAAATATAATAAATGAGACTTTGCTTAATTGGTCTTTAGGTTTAAAAGACAGTGAAAAACATGAGAAATATGCTGAAAAATACTCAAGTTTAGTTACAAATTTAAATGAAAAAAATGAAATTATAACTGAAGTGATAACTCAAAATAATAATAATAATAACAATGATAACAAAAATAAAATGACAAGCAGTGATGAATCAATTGAAAATTTGAATGAAAAATCATCAGATGAATCATCTGTCCTTAAACCCATAAATGGCCTACATTTACAAAAAACTAATAAAATTTTTAAACCAATATTAAGCTATATAGGGATAGACGCGCCTTCAGGAACTCTAATGGATAACTTATTTAAAGAATTGGGCTCTCTTTTATTCGGCAATTTAAATATAAAATCCTTGCAGATTAATATACTTGGTTCATTCGGTATTAAAAATAACTTAATCGAAAGCGATCCCGAATTAAGTAATTGTTTTAAATTGAAACCTAAAAATGTTGACTTGGATCAAAAAATAATAACAACAATATTATCTTTTAACGATTTATTATTTAATCTAAACGTAAGACAAGTTGTGTCTGAGGGTCCGAAAAATGAGCATACTAATTTGGCTAATTCTTTATCAATGCCTAATCCTTTGTATATACCAGACAAACCAATAGATCCTAAATACTTTACTAAAATAGACGCTGGAATAAAAGTGAATAATTTAACACAAGAGGTAAATATGCCATTGTTGAGATTGGCTCATCAGATTTATTCAATAATTGCAGATGCTGTCGATTTGGAAAAAGAAAATAGTAAGTTGAATAGCACAATCAATTTAAAAGATGAACCCCATTTACGAAATATGTTAGAAAAAAAAGCTTCAGTGAAAAATTTACATCACATTAAACATGGAAACGCTAAGAAAGATTATTTTGCGTTTAAAGATAAGAGTCATGTGTCATTTTTTGGTTGGCTCAATATTAAAAATATTAATTTTAAAGCTGGTGTTGGAAATTTAGCGCTTAATGGTGAAATGAAAAATCTACAATCTACTGTTTTAATGGGAAGAAAAATTATAGGTAAAATTGTTTAAAAAAAAAACTAAATTAAATAATTGCTAAATTGAATATCTTTCTAAAAACAACTCGAAATACATTTTAAATATTTTTTTATAGGTTCAAGTTCAAAGCTTGAATACGACGGCTCTTTGAATATAAGAATGGATTCAACTTTTGGAAAACTAGCTGAAAATGACAAAAAAATGTAGCTATAAAATTTACTTTACAAGCTTAATTTGCTATTTACATTTTATTTTTTTTAAATTATTTAGTAACGTTGTGTTACTGAATATTGGTAAATCGCATTTATTTGGCTATTTAAACAATAAGAGTCTGTTCTCTTCGTTCTTACATGTCGGAATGATAAATGTTGACGTTCCGATTCAGCCTATTTTAGTCCACGGTGTAGTCATTCGAGAGTCGAAAGTTATTGAGCAAAAAATTCTACCAGAAATTAAAAATTTTGCTATTTTCGAAAATACAGACGAAAATTTAAAAGATGACAAACAAAATACTAATCAAGATAAACCAAAAAATAAGACAGATTTTAAAAGTGCATCATTTCAAGTATTTTCCGATAAAAACGACAAAAATATAACTCTTGGTTCAACATTTCCACCTCGTTCTTCAAATCAGACAGTCCATGATATTTCAGAAATCCAATCGAAAAAAACTTTATCAAGAAATAAAAAACATCAAATGTCGATATCATCCGATTCGAAAAAAAGCTTTATTCACCAATTAAAACTTAATTTTAAATCTAAATTTGATGGTTTGGAAATAAGAGCAAAACTTTTGGAGACTCCGTGTCTTAAAGCCGCATATTTAGTCGAAAATGTAGAATGCACATTATCACTCACAAGTCAACAATCAAAATTTAATTGCATCATAAATAAGCACTCACTTAGCTTTCAATGTGATGACGAAATTAATGACGAAGATTTGAAATCAACATTTATGACAATGAAGCCCTTAAATGAAAGGACTTACTTCTATCTTCCTACAATTTCTCTAAATGGAAACCATTTATCAAAGTATTTGGAAAATCAATTGGACAATTCAAAGAATACCAAATGTTTTAATTTATCCGAAGTAAAATTTCACGTATATATATCTGGACTGACAAGAGAATTAAATGCGGAGGTAATTGCTCAGTTGGTATTCGTAACCAAGGTTTTTTTGAAAGAAATAAATAATATTTTACAAGCAGTTTATGGAGTTGAGGATCCTGACAGCATCGCAAATACCCCACGATCAGCCAAGTCGACAACTCCCACAAATTTTTCGTTCCAAGTTCAAAATCAAAATTTGGTTTATAATTATTTTTTCTATGATTTTAAAATCGAAATGAGTAGAATTTCTTTGACTGGAATAACACCTTCAAACACTGCACTGACTATATATACAAGTGATAAAAGTAGTTTAACTCTAAACAATTTAAAAAATAATGATGGGATTACTAGTCTCAAAATCGAGGAGTTACTCGATAAGAATTTTGACTTTACACTCAAGCCTTCTGTTGAGGCAAAATCTCAATTAAGTGTCGAGTTGAAAAAATCGTTCTCTGACACGGATGGTTGGTACCAATTAGCCTATTTTGATACCAAATTCGACTTAAAAAATGAAATAAAGAAGACTACAAATTCGGACAGGGAAAGCATTGTAATTACTGTAGAAAAGCCAAGATTTTATCTACAACCAGGAGCTGTTGACTGCGGTATTCTTTTCTGGCTAAACTATAAGAGTACTTATGAATTTTGGCTGCAACAGCGACAGCAGTTTTCAACTAAAACAGAAAAAGATTTTATTAAAAATACTGCATCCCCAATTAATTTCACACAAAATTCAGAGAAAAACATATCTGATAATTTTTTGACCTTGAAGTTAAGAGTAACGGGTCTAGGTGTAGCGCTTCCATTATCGAGTAAAATGTCAAAAAGTTTTTTTTCAACAAGTACAGACTGCTTAGTTATTAGTCTGAATGAAACAGCTATTTATGCATGTTCTAGTGGATGTGTTGTTAGTAAAGGCCAGTTTAACAATTTCTGTTTAAGATTTATTGAAAATTTCAACTTGGCCAATTCTGATTGGGCTCCAAATAATAACAATAATATTTCAGATAATAAATTTCCTAATGTAAATTTCCACTATAGAAATTTAATGAACTCATGGATTGTTCCATCTGGGTACTATGAAGTCTGTTCAAGCACTGTGGATAAGTCTAAAAGTTTTTTGAATTCAAGAAATGATCCCGCGAATATACTAAGTAAGACTTTTTTCTATTATTACTTTATTGGATCCTGAAAAAGGCTTTAGGAACTCTTAATTTTATTTTACGATCTGTTATTTTTTATTGGTATTGTTTTTACGAAAAGATAATTTTCTTTTTTAAAAAAATATTATAAAACAAAAAAATAGTTAACCGTTTTTCGGAATCGATAATTGAAAATTTTATATAACCCGTGATTTGTAATTTATTTTTAAGAAAATTAAATTTTTTTGAAAATATGAATTTTACACAATTATTCTAATTTAAATAAATCACTATTTTACACACAAATTCACTGTAATTGAGAATTGATTTTATTGTTCAATATTCGGGTCTTGCCTAAAGTGTTATCAAGTGTTAAAATTTTTAAATTTGATTTTTAACACTATTTGAACTTAATTTTTTTAATTCAATTAAGGACAAGAAATTTCTTTTTTTTAAATTATTTATTGATTATTATTTTTATATTCTAAAACCTTCTTTTAAGTTTAAAACTTGTAATAAATAGATAGTATCTATCATGTTGATTAAAAGGATCGTCTTAAATTTAAAATTGACACATAAATAAAAATATTTTTTCAACTATAATAATTTTTTTTAATAATGATTCGATAACATTAATGTTATCTTGTTAACGTTTTTGTTATCTTGATAACATTTTAATAATATGTATTTTTTAAATAACTTTTTTGATAACGTATTTGACTGATAACATTTTTGTTAACATCCCTGATAACATATTAGGTAGGGTAGTTGATGATAAAAAAAAATTTTAACACTTGATAACACTTTAGGCAAGACCTCAATATTCTAGAGCAAATTTTGTTTGAACCGATGATTAGGTAGTAAGTTAATGTGAACACTTTCATAGCAGTTTCTTCATGTTTAAATTTTTATTGGGAGCAATGAAGCGATGAGCTCATTAAGGTTATAAAGTAAAACGAAATTCTGTCGGATTTTCAAAATCTCTTTATATTGGAGGTCCGGAATATCAAGGTTAGACTGTTGAAGTTTAGTTCAAAATATTATTTTTAGATTATGATTTTTGCAAATTTTGATTTAGTTTTATTTTGAAAGAACAAAATAAAATTTAAATGTACATTGAAGAACAATTATATGATTTTATATGAAAATGTTATTTGTCCTTTTTTGAATAATCTAAAAACATTTTACAATTTTAAAAAAGCTTTTCTAAATTTTATTTTTCTTAAGAAAATGCGCCCATTTGGATTTTATCAGTCAAATGGAAAATGGAAGGCTTGGATATAAATTTGGATACAAATATAGGCAAATGGCTTTCAAAACTAGGTGACACTGTAACTCGTTTGGCAGAGACACAATCTATCAAAGATACTTCATGTAATGATCAGGATATTGAAATAAAAAGATTAAGAGAAGAACTAAACGAATGCTTGTAATATACCAAAATATTAAAATAAATTGATAAATTTTAATTTTTTGTCTCAAGGGAACGTGGTGAGACCTCAAAAGTTAATACAATTCAATCAAGAATAGATATATTAAGTTTGGCCAGCTATCCAGAAAAGGCGAAACAAATTTTTGTTAAAGTAAAATTTTTAAAAGAGAGGGATGCTAAAAGCTGTTGATTTTACTTCAATTAATAAACGATTTAGAGATCAATCTAGTTTAATTCTAGATTCAAAATACTTGTTAATCTAAATTGTTTATATGTTTTGTTATCTCATTCAACTTTTAAAGAACTAACGCTTTTTGTTTTATTTAACCACTATTAAACAAAATTATTTCAAAAAAATTATATTTTTATAAGACCAAGAACAATCTAATCAAAGGTCAAATTGGTTTTAACTTAAATCAACTACAGAGTCCATCTACTCCAGTTAAAAGTCCTAATGATAATAGGTATATAGCATATAATATAAATTCAGCAAGTGAGAAAATACCATCTTTTAGACAACTTCAACCTAGTAATAGAAGGCATAGGTAAATATTATTTTTGCAATTGCTTTTGTATAATTCAATTAACAAGAAGAAATGTTTATTTTTACTAATTAAAAATTTAAGCCGTACTAAATCTGAGCCATTATACTCAGCTTTTTTCGCTTTTATTAAAAGGTATTAGTTTTCAATCTGAATTTTATCAATCTATGAATCAACTTTAAATTTAGATTGATTGCTTTTTATTATTTTTTCTTTTTTATCTATTGAAATATAGCGAAATTTTTTTTGATAGTTCTCAAAAAAGGACTATTATAAGATGAAAAATTTTCTCTTGGCGTCTTCACATAAAGGAAATTTCAATTCAAGGATTAAATGCTTAAGTTTTGAAGAGAAGAATTAGATTTGATTTCCAGAATCATATCCGTCGATTTAAAATATATAGTATATACAGGGTTCGGCGGCAGGTGAAATTTATACGCGTTAAATTTATAATCTAAATGTGCTGAATCTCCCAAAAGAAAATAAGTATTCTTTATTCATTCATTAATTACCATCATCATCTTTTCCCCATTAAAAAGTATTGATTTTCATCCCCTAACTTAGAAAAGGTAATTGGTAACAGTTTTGTTTATCAAATGAAAAGTTTTAAATTTGAGTCATAATGTTCCTTGTGGTTTCCGAATAGATCTGTACCGTATTTACTTGAATTTACGAATAATTAGATAATTCTTTTATTCTTCTAATCCAAGAGATAATTTTTATTCTTAGTTCGAAACATTTTTAAATCCATTTTGTATAACGTTTTTCCTAAAATAAAAGCAAGTGTGGTCCACAAAGGATATATTCTATTCAAATTTTTTTTCATAAAACAAGCGTCTTAAATAAAATTATATCTCAGCATTTTTTCTTTTATTTGAAACAGAAAAATTCATTTTCTCAGAATATATTAGCTAGCATTTTTCAATTTATTTGAAGATAGTAAAAATAATTAAAAATAACTCAAATAAAATGAAATTTTTAACTCAAATAATAGCAACTTTCTTCTATTTGTGGTTACGTTTAAAAACGTTTTTTTTAAATGCTCACATTCCATGCTCCTAAAAAAATTAGCTTTTTTATAGTTTCTTTAATTATCAGCATTAAATTATAATTTCGAATGCTGGACCATTTGTACTGCTGCTTTATAAACTATTTTAGACTAATGTTTTAATTCTTCTAAATTTTCCGTACAATTTTAATGAGATTTTTACATTATTTAAAAATTTAAGCAAGCTAATTTTAAGCAATTTTTTAAATAAAAATTAAACAAATTATTATTTAGTTTCTCTAATGACGACTTGAACAATACATTGAATTCACGATCAATTTATATAAACTCACCAATTTTACTAGAAGAAAATGAAACTGACTTACAAAATTCTACTTGTAATTTAAACAAGCCCCAATCTACTCCAAATGAAAGTAGGAAGTCCCAGCTAATTCCAACACAAGCTCCATCAATTGATTTTAAGCTTAGTGTCAAAATTGAAATAAGCAGTGGTAAATGCGTCCTTCATGCAAATAAAGGCCTTCATCAACAGGGAAAAAGAACAAATAATTATATGAGCTCGCCAATGGCGGGTGGTTATTTTAGTCCTGATTTCATGAGAGGTTTTACTGGCAATTTAACTCCTAATGTTTCACCTAATTACCAAGAAACAGATTCTCGAAATACTAATTTCATTTTTCCTGCTATTAATGTTCAAACTTTTTATGAATCAACACACAAAAAATCTGACGAGTTAGTCTCTAAAAAAGCTAGCCTTTACGCTATGATTAAAATAGAAAGCTTTGCGTTTCCTTCTAGCGCTAGAGATTTTTATAATCGAGAAATGGGCATGGTTATAAGTCCGGCATTACTTGATTTTCTTGAACAAACTCTGGAGCCTTTAGATCTAAAGCCCTCGATTCCAACACCAGATGCTGTCAAATCTAAATTTAACAAAGCTGAATCACTGGAAGATGATTTTGTTAAAAAGAAATCTTCAATAGTTGTACCAGAGAATAAAGAACATTCCTATTTTCCAATCGATGTGATCGTTTTTGTTTCAATGAAGCCATCATCAATTCGATTCACATGTCTACCACAGTCGACTATGGAGTGCCTTTTAAAACTTCCATCTGTCGAAATGGTATTCTCAACCAGTCGAATTAACCAGGACCAAAAATTAGAGGATTTTTTGCATATGGAAAATGATGAGACTTTCACTACAATCAATACAAATTCATCATCGAATGACGGTGGATTAAATTTAACTTGTAGTTTGTCTGACTTCTCTCTGAGATTTTATAACAGACTTGCTATTAGAAATCCGTTAGATCCCCGGTTTTATTATAACGATCAAGGCGTTGGCTATACCGAGGAAAAAGATTCTCTTAGTGTTCGAGTTGCATATATAAAAGTTAATATATCAAGAAATAAAAGAAACTTTTTCAGAAGTAAAGATCATACAGAGGGATTAAATGAGGTTAAATTGTCAATTTTAGCTGACGTTGGTAATACATCTTTTATCTATGATATGAGGAATATTAAAGAAGTCTTTGTTTTTCCAAAAATATGGTATAGACGATCTTTTGCGAGAAGAATTATTTTCGGTGATGATCTGACAAGTAGTAATATGAGTGGTAGCAATGAAAGATTTAAGAGCACTCAAAATAAGTCTGAAACTAAAATTTCTAGTGATCAGTCGATTAAAGTTATAAAAAGGCGTAAGTATCAAAAAATTAATCAATCCTTACTTTTAATTATTAAGTATTATTAAATATTTGATTTGAAAACTTTCGTAAAGATTTTTTCTTTAAAAAGTTCATTTCAATAAAGTTTTTTTTTACATCCAAAATTTTTAACGATCGTGACGAAAAAAAACAGAAAACAGAAAAACGAAAAAAAACGAAGAATTTGTTTTTTAAATTTTTTTTCTGTTTGTTGAAAAACGAAAAAAAAACGAATAATTTCTCAAAACTATAACTAAGATAAATTGGAGCCAAACTACTAAGCTATAAAAAGTTACATTTTTTTTTTATTAAAATGAATATTTCTTTCTATAATATCAACAAATTCGTTTTTTTTATTGAACTTATCTTTAATTATTTTTTTCTAATATGATCCAAATTACTGGACAGCTTAGACTAATTTAAAGACAATTCTCGATTCTCTTAAAGCAAGTAAAAAAACGTAAGATGTAAGGCGCGTTTTTTCACTCTCAAACCTTATATTAAGCCATATAATTGAGCTGATTTATTTTTACATCGCATTATCAATTATCTTATAAAAAGTTTTCATCGTATTTACCGAATAAACAGATAATAAAAGAAATATAGATTTCATTATTTGATGTTTCTTAGATTTACATTAAAATCACTCGATTTAAAAAAATAATTAAATGAGGATAAAAATATTAAATATATTTTGAGTTCAAGGCAAGAGTTTTTGCAGAATTTAGCACCTTAACTGAAAAAATAGCTTCATCCAGTAGTCTTCTACGTTTGGCATCCTAAAATTCTTATTTAAGAGGAATCTAAAAAAAAAATTTTGTATTGAGATTTAATATTTCCGTTTTTTTCCTTTATAGAAAAACGATTAATTATTGTTTGTAAATTTTTTTCGTTTTTTTCCGTTTTCGAAAAAACAAATAAAAAAATTTAAAAAACAAATTCTTCGTTTTTTTTTTCGTTTTCTGTTTTCTGTTTTTTTTCGTCACGATCGTAAATTTTTAGCCTAATTTTTCAGGGTTGAAAATAAAAGTATTCTTAAATTATTAAATTTTTAAAAATTTAAAAAAGCGAAAAGTTTAGACCTTGATGCTGAACATAATCGATTATACAATCTTAGTCCGAACTGGAAAACTCTTGTTTTAATATCGATCAACTTAGCTGGCTTAGAAGTTCGAATGAACATAGGAAGTATTTTAGGAAGTGTTTGGTAAAATAAGTTAAATCTTAAAAATATTTTATTGTTTTTAAAAATCTTTTTTCTAGTTTATTTACCAAAAATGGTCGGTTTACGTCAAAAATATCCTTAAGTAGATTTGGACCTAAAGATATGGTTTATAACTTTTCAATAGAAAATACAAACTTAACAGCAGAAGGAGGTCTTAATCGAATTCAACTTCGTATTCAAGATATAAACACCGCAATAAAAATGAATGAAAATGACAAGAAAACGTTAAAACCATCGCACAAAATAGAATTTGGCATTTATGCTACAGAATGTAGAGTGGAAAGTGCATATAATCAAGCTAGCCCTATATTTATTTTGCGTTTTAGTAATTTAAATGTGAAATTAAGTGATTCTTGGTTCAATCATATGGATCAGATTGATCGATTACCAGAGGCATTAGTTGACTTAAATATAACTTGGGATCAGTTTCACTTAATGATGACACGATCAACAACAGCTGATTTAATTATTTTATACTATAGATTAATTGAGTATTTTGATAAACAATTTGCTGAAAGTAAAGATTATATTAAAGAATGTGAGCTTGATTTGTTTTATGAAATGAAAGTGAAACAACAGTGTAAGTTAAAAATTAAGTTTTTAATACTTATAAAGCCGAGTATAAGCTCTTTAAAAATATAATGAGAATAAAATCATTACTTCTTAATTACTTCTATATTTAACCTAATTTCTATATTGTCGTTAAAATCTAGCAATTACGTTAATTGAAATCATCACGCGAAAGGACAAAATTTTGATTCAGAATTCCACATAAAAAAGTCTTACCGAATTTTATCAATCATTCCTTATGGATTGAATCTTAAGAATCAGATTTTGGTATAACAAATCGGACTATCGCAAAATCGAGCAACATAAAATCGATAAAACACTATATATTTAAATAGAAAAAAAAAGATGTTTAGAGATTGATTCAAGTTATAGAAAACAAAAAAGTTGAAAAACTATTGTAAAAAAATGAAAAAAAAATTTTTTTGTGTTAATAAGTAATTATTTATTTTCGAAAAAAATGTGTGTAATAGGTAGACCCTTTTCAAAATTGAAAATCTAAGAAACAAATCCCAATCAACTAAAATAAAATGTTTAATTTTAAATATATAATATAAATAAAAATTTTTTCCTCTTGAATCTTCAAATTGAAAATTTTTCAGAAGACTTCAATTACAGATTCTATAAATATTTTTAGTTATTGAAAAAAAAGAAACATTTGTTGACAAGAAATTTAGTGTTAACGGAGGAAATATAAATTTGAAAGGAAATAATTTTACACTTACAACATTTCATGGAAATAGTTGTAAAGCAATTAAATGGGCAGTTTTTAGTTTAAATGAGCCTGAAATGGACTTTGCCTCTCAAAGTCACTCGGAAAATGGTAAACCTAAATTGTAAAATTTTTTAATAATTCGAATTTTATTGGCATTCTTCTTATTTTAGGTATTCTTAAAAGTCAACAAAACTTGATTTTTTATTTGGGTAGAAACACGCGTAAAAAAGATATGGCATCTATTTATTCTGTTTATAGAGACTCTACTAACATTTTTCCTAAATTACAAACAGTAACTGAATGGTTTGATTATGCCCATTCGAGTATAGACGCAGTTGGATTAAGAGACTTTCCATCTTTTTCGTCCGAAGAACATCCGTTGCTGTTAACCCAGGTTTTAAAGAAAAAAACTACTGATCAAACTAAATGGGAAGATATTTTTCAACTACCGTGTGTTCAAATTTTTTGCAGTTCGACCATTGACGGAAGTAAGCTTAAATTTTCTTAGTTTGAAAATTTATTTTTTGATTATCTTTTTGTGAGATAACTTTCTTTTTTCTAAAATTCTTTAAAATTAATTCCAATGTCTGAGGAATGGCAAAATTTAAAAAAAAATAATTTTTAGTCTATAAGATATCTTATTTAATAGTGTTTTCACCAGAATTATGATTATAACAAATCAAAAACTCAAATTTTTGATTCAGGTCCAGAAAGGCGCCACATTTTTGAGATTAAATTCTTTTTTTCTCTTTTTTAGATAATGTAAAGTTTGATTTTAAAACTGAGTTCCATGATCATATACAATTGACATTGAAAACAGAATTATTTGGATTTTTACATCAATTAATTACTTCGTATACTAAAGAGACTGGTATCAAACGCCTAATTTTAAATTTGCGAATTAAAATTTAATTTAATTTTTTTTCTCTAAAGATGTTCTAAGAAGTAAAGAGCCAAATATACCAATAGCAAAAAAAGATGAAAGAGATTATGAATGTGTAAGATGGGAATTAGAACCAACATTAAGATTAATATCAAAATTCGGAAGCTCAGTTGAACCCCCTGGAGTCGACGGCCTATTAAAATCATTAGGTTTTAGTCATGCTAAATCAACTATACCAAAATGGTTACAAAGAGGTTTACTAGATAACCTAGATGAAGTAATGCAAGGATTAATAAAAATTTACGTCAAGATATTATCAGATTTTAATCCATCTAGAATTGAATTTTTAGAACAAGATTAAAGTTTTTATAAATTTATGCATATTTTATAGAGCGTATTTTTTTTTGAATTGGATGTAAATATTTTTTTTCGATACATTATTATTCAATTTAGTTTATAAAGTAACTTTAAATTTTTAGACTTTATTAATTTTTTTGATAGCTTTTTTTGTAAAAATTCAAATCAAGACAATAATAGATTTTTGAAAAAAATTTATTTGATAACATTAGTTTGAGATTGAAATTAAAAATTTACATTTTATTAATGAAAAAATTCTCGGCGTTTTATAAAAATATTTGGATATCTTTCGTTCCAACAAACAACAAATCTATAAGGTTGTTAAGACTCTTTAGATACTCTATTTTTGTCACATGTATGTTTCAAAAATAACCCGAGAGTCATCCTACGGGGGCGTACTACGCCAGTAATTACGCCCGTAATTACGGCGTAATTACGACCGTAATTGGGGGTAACAACGGGACGTAAATAACGATGTCCTACGAGGTAGTCTACATCGTAA
>NTPY01000024.1:1682776-1703357 GCA_002922825.1 Brachionus calyciflorus
CATTGAAGCCAGTCACAGGCATTCGAGAGTCGAAAAAAATTCACAAAAAAAATTATTTTAACAACTTTTTTTTGCTCTTTTGCAATATTTAAAAAATTTTTTTGAATTTTTTTTTACTCTTTTAGGCTCCCTTTTTTTGAAAACTTGCCTAATTTATGATTAAATAATGTTGTTATAAATTTTTATGAATTTGTAAAAAATAAATTCTCAAATGTCTATATAATGAAAAAATAGAAATATATTTAAATAACGAATTTTTAAATAAGTTTAGAAGTCGAGAAGCTCAGCATCCTGAAAAAGAGGATGCACTTTATTTATGGTTTATAGATAAGCGTGCATTAAAATTACCAATTAATGACGAAATGCTTCTTGAAAAAGCTAAGCAATATTGTACAATGTTGTCAATTACTAATTTCAATTATTAAGATGAGTGGTTTGACAAATTCAAAAAAAGACATAATATTTTTCAAAAGACTTTAACAGGCGAATCAGCTTCAGTGATTGAAAAATTCTTTCACATTTGGTATTAAAAATGAAGAGAAAATTTAATTTTTAATGGAAAAAAGTGAGAGTTTTCCCTACATATGAGTAGAAAATTTAAAATAACTTAATTTTTCTATTTAAATTTTGAGAAAAATACTTATAAATAAATTCAAATAAAAATTTTTTAACTCGACATACAGATAATATGTGATGGTCAAACAAAAATGGATCTCAGAATTAAAATAATGCAATAAAATTAAATAACAAAATAAAAAAATGAAAAAAATAGATTAAGCTGAAATAGGAGTTCTAGGTTCCGGACGACTAAAACGAGGTTCGTCCAAAAACAAACATGTTGAATGGGAATAATAAAATTGATGACTGTCCCTAAAATCCGGACACGAAACGGTAGGTAAGCTCCTAAAATCCGGATATGTAAGAAAAAAAAAAAGTTTAATATTAAATTATAAAAAAACCGAGTTTATTCAAAACGAATGAACTATTTTTGGACTTTTGATTTGCCATCTAAAATGCACAACAAATTAAAGTTCACTCCTTAACTTAAACTTTGCCTATGCAACCTAAAATCATAGATTTTTCCTTTTATTAAAAAAAATACTTAAAAAGGGAGTTTAATTTAAAATAAAATTTTCGTCTTGTTACTCGCATATAAAGCTCTGCTTTTCCATATCTTAAATAAATTAATTTAGTATTCAAGGGAAGTCAATAAATTTTTTTAAATCATTAAAAATTTATATTATTGAAAAAAAAATATTAATGAAAAGAATTTATTACGGATAAAAAAACTAATTATGAATTGTTCGTTATTTTTTCGGTTGGTTTTATTGTTCATCCTTCAATTAAATAATTTTCGTTATTTTTATAAAAAAAAATTTTTTTAGAAAAAAAAGAGACCAGAAAGAAAAGGCGGAGAAAATAAAAAAAAAATTTATTGAGTTTTTTTTTTACATGAAAATGGAAATTTTCAGACTGATTAATTTATTAATTACTGCAGAATAAATTGTCATTTAGAACATTTTGGAATTTTTTTAAATATAAAAATTATATTTGTAATTTTTAAGTGACTTTTTTTAGAAAGTTGTTCAAATGCAGAATTTTTAACTTTATATTATAAAAAAATTAAGCAATTGTAAAGATGTTCCATAAAATTGGATCAATTTAATAATTGTATGCTTAAAATATCTTTTTTTACAAATCATTATTTTTAATCTTTATATTTTTAGATTGAATGGTGATGTAGAATTTAGTTTAAATTTTGACAATATTATTAATAATGTTATTTATTGTAACTTGATTTAAAAAGAAATAATGTTTAATTAATATTTTAAAAAATTATTTTTTTAAAGGACATTGAATTAACTATATTAGAACATTTATTATTAATCAAACAAAAAATTAATTTTAAAAATTCAATTCGATTATTGCAATAAAATTTTTTATTTAAAATTAAATCGAAAACATAGCAACTTTTCAAGTACAGCAACTTTTATTTTCAAATTATTAATTTATTTGATAATTTTATTTTTTTGTATTGATATATATCCAATTATTGTGTCAATTTTATGCGATCAACAATCAATTTAATTCGCAATTTTGAATTTTTTTTAATTTCAATCATAGAATTTTAATTTAAACATCTAAAAATTAAAGTAAGTTTGTTCTAATCTTTATATAATTATGGGCAAATAAAACAAAAGGTGAAGTTAAGGAAGTCTTTATTTAGGAAATTTATATCAATCAAAAAGATTCTAAAATCATATAAATTTTTTATTTGATTTTAGATTTTAGAATTCTTTAAATTTCTTCGTCTTCAAATTCATCAACAAAATCGCTAACATTCTCATTTTGACCAATTAAATTTAAATTTCTTGTTAAAATTGGGGGTTCAAAAAATTCAGCTGGGTCTGCCATAAGTTCACAGTCATCTTGTGATTTATATTGAGCTTCTAATTCTTCGCCGGTAATTGTCTGAATATCATTGGCAGGATCAAACGCATATTCTAATAAATCAGGATCAGCTACAGTTTCTTGTGAGGCTTGTTCCATTAAATCTAATAAATTTCGATATAAAAAAATTAATTGAAAAATAGAAATAAAAATTTTTTAGAAAAATATTTTTACTTGATATAATCTCTTAGATCTTCATCAACTTGTGAGTCAATCTCAATTTGCGGCCGATTATTTTGACTGGTTTGATTAGAAGAGCTATAAAAGTATAAATTAATAATATAAAATAAGATTTTATATTAACTAAAAATACTTTTGATCTAAAACTTGACGACACACAACATTTCTAGTATAATAATTCAAATTTTCCATTTGTCCTTGCATGTTTGGACCTCTCGGAACTAGATGCATAAAAATCATTAGAGATTCATATGATCTAATACTTGAAAGAGCAACATATAATTGACCATGGGAAAAAACGGGTTCTGGTAAAAAAACACACACTTTTTTTAATGTTTGACCTTGTGATTTATTTATGGTCATACTTTGCTAAATACAACTTAATGGGAAATTGAAGTCTTTCAAAAGAAGTTATCTGACGTATAATATATAAAATTTTAAATAATTATTTTAAAGGTAATGAAAGGTTTAGTTTGGTAAAACTGACTTTTTTATTACTTTTACTGCTAACCCTTAATGCCCTGAAATTACTTCCAATTTATTGCCCAATCAGCCATATACAGACCTTCCTGACATATGTTTCGTTTTTGTTTTTGACGTTAAATAAAAAGAATTTTTTGACGATTTAACTAAGAAACACGTTTTAGCACGAGTACAGGCTTATTGTGCAGTGGTAGAATTTCAGAAAAGAGGTCTTCCTCATATTTTATTATTTTTGAATCAAAATGATATTATAAAGAGCTTATATTCGGCTTTATAAGTCTTTAAATCGATAGGGTTAAATGCTGAAGGGATAAATAAATAGAAATAATAGAAATAATAGAAATAATAATTCTTTATTTAATAATGGCCGCTTCTAGCCTTAACTAATATATATAACAAATAATAATGAGATCTCTTAAAATAATAAACAAGATTTCTAAAAAATAAATGAAATAAACACTGTGATTTTATACTTGATATCTAAGTAATTATAAATTACTTAGCTAACAAGTATAAAAACAGCTAAATTAAATGCACTTTAGAGGAGTAGTTGAAGTCATAGATGAGGACTACAACATACCTCCCCCCTAGTTTTTAAATTTTTATTCAAGTGAAATTGAAATACAAAAATTTAAAAAGAAAGTTTACAATTGTTGAAAAAAGGTTTTAAATGGTTTTACGATTAAGACCATTCCCCTCCCCTTTTTTTAAAATTTTTTTAGTTTTGTTTAAAGTCTTTTTAGATATTAAAAAAAAAGTGTATATAAAAAAATTCTTTTTTCATTTTACAAAATAACTGTCAACAACTTGCACTCATTTTGTGGTTTCTTTTTGAATTTTGAGGTTGCTCTAGCACGTTTTTCACTGTGACGGATTTTTTTTGTCTAATTTCATTTTCTAAAGACAAAGCTTTAGCTTGTGATTCAACAATTAAGTTGCGATTGGAAAGCTCTCTCTTTGAATTTTTATCTGGTTGAGCCTTTGGTTCACGTTTTTGGTTATTAAATTTATTATTTATTTTAAATTTTAAATTATTATTTGTATGAATGTGATTTGCAAATAAACTTTTACTATCGACACTAAACAAAGTTTCTTTTAATTCGATTGGTTTTGGAATTTTTTTAAATTCTCTCCTAATCAACTGAGTACTGAAAAATTTTTCTTTTTCACATTTTTGCGAATGGATAAGTGAAATATTTTTCGAAATATTTGAATTCACATTCTATTTATCAAAAAAATTTGTGTCTACACAGTGAAAGTTTGATTTTTGCTTCTTATTGTAACCTCCGTTTTGAACCATTCTTTTCTGACTCATTTCACGTTTAAAAATACTCACAATGTCTGATGAAAACTGTTTAACCACACCGTGAATTGAATAAAATTTCTCTCTTAGAACTGGAATTTTAGTTATTATGTCTCGTCCAAGTAAACATTTATGACATAGAAAATTATCAGTTACTATTAATTTTACATTTCTTAATTGAACTGTAGATGAAATTACACATCGCTTCAAAACTACTGAACCAATTACACGTATATCTCCGCTAACAGATTTTAGTTTGATTCCTTTTTCTTCTTTTAACATTGTATCTGGAGCATGTCGCTTGATAAGCCGGTATGTCCTTTCGTCAATGATCGAAAGATCGGCACCACTATCGCACATATAATTGACGAGTGTATTGTTGAACAAAGCTTGTCCTTTGATAGGCTCATTTGTTTCAATTTTTTTATTTTTTTGAATTGACATTACTTGGTTTTGTCGCGTTTGTTGTTGTTGAGTTGAGGAAACTGGTGGTTGATTATAGCTTGAATTGGCTACACTAGGGTTTATTTGATTGTAAGCACCATTTGGTTGCTTACTATATGAATTAGAAACAAAATTATTTTGCCTTTTTTGATCATTTGCTTTTGGTTGTCTAAAGTGGTCTTTATCACAGGATGTTTTTTTTGAATCACTGTGACTTGAATCATAACTGGCATTTTTGCATTCAGCGTAATCGATTAGATCCTGAATATGAAAAGTTTCTTTCGTTTTGTTTCTCATCTTCAACATTTTTGATCGAACGGTCTCACGTAACCGTTGATTAAATAATCCTTCAGTGAATCTTTCTTGCATCACTTTGTCGATGTCTTCCGATCCACTTACATTTGGAAATATTTTTTTAACTAATCGAAAAACAGACTCTCCAAAATTCAAAATTGTTTCTTTTGGTGTTTGTCTACATTCGCTTAACATTTTAAAATTATATTCCAAGTCCTTTCGTTTCACTGTGAATGAATCAAGTAGGATTGACTTAAACTCTTCATATGAAACACGTTTTATAACAAGTTCGTTTAAATTTTGAATTCTTTTTAAAATTTTGCTTTCGATATGGCTGATTGCTATATCTATCCATTCGGAACTAAAGTGGTCCAATTAGATATGGCTAATTGCTATATCTATCCATTCGGAACTATCAAAATTTTTCAAATAAATTTCTAATTGTAACAACCATGAGTTAAGGTCCATGCCTTCTATAAACATATCTGGTACATTGATTGGTTTATTGTTTACATCTCCACTTCTAATTGAATTTTGCAAGGACGAACTGTTCCTTGGTGAATCAAGCTGCATGGTATTGTAAATATTAAAGTTGTGTGAACTGGAGCTCGGCGTGGAATGCCTCCCTTTTAAATATTTAAAGGTTAACAACAGCACTAGTAATATAGCAAATAGACAAGCAGTTTCAATTGGTATTCCTATAACCAGGGACGACCAAAAGTTGCGATTTTTGAACTTTTAGCTAATTTTTCTCTGGATAGGTAGACCAATTCTAAAACTTAAAGATATTCATTAACCCCAAAATCACTCAAAGAATTAAAAATAACCATCAAAATTTTTTTTCGACTTAAGCAACCAAGTATTCAGCTAACTCGATCGCAACTTTTGGTCGTCCCTGCCTATAACAACGTTATAGCCATAATGAATTGTTTGGTCTATTGAACGATGTATCACGGTGATAACACGTTCTGTAAAAGTTTGTTGATTAAGTCCAAGAATCGCTAATACGCTAGATGGGACTATTGATGAGAAAAACATCATTGCCAACATCGTGATTCTTTCAATTGGACCATTTACCATTTTGAAAATATTTTTGAAAAAAAATTCTCCAAAATGCGATTAATAATTATTGATTAAATAGGATTTATCTCGACTAATAATCCTAAAAAAAAATTTATCCACGTTTTAACTTTATAACGAATTTAAACACGTGATAATTATTCGTTTCACTTTCTAACTTAAAATTAATTTAGAAACCTAGGGACGCCACTTTTAAAGATCTAATATTCGGCTTTATAAGTCTTTAAATCGATAGGGTTAAATGCTGAAGGGATAAATAAATAGAAATAATAGAAATAATAATTCTTTATTTAATAATGGCCGCTTCTAGCCTTAACTAATATATATAACAAATAATAATGAGATCTCTTAAAATAATAAACAAGATTTCTAAAAAATAAATGAAATAAACACTGTGATTTTATACTTGATATCTAAGTAATTATAAATTACTTAGCTAACAAGTATAAAAACAGCTAAATAATGCACTTTAGAGGAGTAGTTGAAGTCATAGATGAGGTCTTCAACAGATAAAACTGATACGGTTCAACATTTGGATGAAGAAATATGGGCTGAATTTCCTGACCAAGAAAAACACCCTGAACTTTTTGAATTTGTCAAAAAGCATATGATTCACAGGTGTGATGAATGTTGTCTTGATAATCGACAGGGTCGAAAAGGATATCCTAAACGTTATTGTGGCGAAAGTCAGATAGTTGAAAATGGATTTCCCTTATATAAACGTAGGTACACTGATGGTGTCGAAATACCTCGAAATGACCGAATTGAAGTTATAAAAAATGATCTTATTGTGCCTTATAATCCTTTTTTGCTCCTTATATATAATTGCTACATTAATGTTGAGCTTTCAGCAAGTCTTCATTATTTTTTTAATTAAACTAAATTAATCCATATTTATTTGAAGGAAAATAAATACAAAATTTTAAATAAATAGAAATTTCAAAATTTGTTTTATATTATTGATATATTTTCAGAGCAATTGTTAGAATCATTATAATTTTATCAAATAAGTAAAAAAAAATTTATATAAATTAATATAAATAATTTAAATAATTTAATTATAAACAATTTTAATATATAAATAATTTAATTTATATAAATAATTAAAAAATTTAAAAAACGATCTTATAAGATCATTTTTAAAAACTTTATTGAAAAAAATCCTTTTCGAATTCTAATACTTAATAATTCTTAAAGATTCTTTTGAAATCTTGTACAGGAATTGATTCACGGGGAATTTAATTTAATCAAATGATTCATTTATTGAGGTAATTTTAGTTGAATTTTTAAATACTGTTTTATATCAAAAGATTTCTTTGAACTAATTTGAAAATTGTTTTTTTTTTACCAGTATCCAAGGCTGTGAACAAAGCTCATATTCTTTCTTTCTGCGCCATTTCACACTGCTCACAATGGCTAAAAGAGAAAGTATACTTTCTCGGATAATCTAAATATATTAACATTTTATCCATATTACATACTCATTCAGAAAATTTAATTTCAAAGTGAATCTCTGACAATTAAGACAAAAATTTGATTAGAGAAATCGGAAATTTTAGGTTAGAGCCAAGTTTAAGAAGCAGCCTTTTTAAGCTTCAAATTCTTTATTCTATTGTAAAATCTCAAAAAAAACAATAAAAATCAAATTTTCAGGTTTTGTTAGAATCCACTTTCTAACATACATTTTCTAGTGTTTTAGTTTTATAAAAATTATTCCCAAAGTGTTTTACACTTATTTACTTAGAAATTTTTTTAATTTTTAAAAATAAGATTAGAAGTTTTATTTAAGCAAATTTTTTTTTCAAATTTTTTATATACTAAAGAGTCAAAAATTTAAAAAAAATTGAATCAACTCAAAAAAAATCCCAAGACTATTTGTAATTAAATACATAGACAAAAAGTGAGACTATTAAAAATTTAAGTAAGTTTTAAATTCAGAATTAAAAAGAAAAATTAAAAAATAAACATTTAAATAAAACAAATAAAAGTTTAAAGTTTGACTTAGCAGCGAAGACTTTTAGGAATTTTACTCAATAATTGGCAAGACTTTTGTTCTTTTTTCAAAATTTTTTAATTTAAAACTGAGTTCAATGATCATATAAAATTGACATAAAAAACAGAATTATTTGGATTTTTACATCAAATAATTACTTACTATACTAAAGAGACTTTCTAGATGGATTAAAATCTGATAATTTCTTGACATAAACTATTATTAATCCTTGGATTACTCTATCTAGGTTATCTAGTAAACCTCTTTGTAACCATTTTGGTATAGTTGATTTAGCATGACTAAAACCTAATGATTTTAAATGACTTAAGGGGGTTCAACTGAGCTTCCGAATTTTGATATTAATCTTAATGTTGGTTCTAATTCCCATCCAAAAATTTATGTCAAGATATTATCAGATTTTAATCCATCTAGAATTGAATTTTTAGAACAAGATTAAAGTTTTTATAAATTTATACATATTTTATAGACCGTATTTTTTTTGAACTGGATGTAAATATTTTTTTTCGATACATTATTATTCAATTTAGTTTATAAAGTAACTTTAAATTTTTAGACTTTATTAATTTTTTTGATAGCTTTTTTTGTAAAAATTCAAATCAAGACAATATTAGATTTTTGAAAAAAAATTATTTGATAACATTAGTTTGAGATTGAAATTAAAAATTTACATTTTATTAATGAAAAAATTCTCTGCGTTTTATAAAAATATTTGGATATCTTTCGTGCCAACAAACAACAGGACAAAAATAATACAGTCAACCCTCTTTAATCCGAACTTCGATATTCCGGAAATCCTCGATTATCCGAATAATTTTTTCGAAAAAAATCTGCACTTTTCAATGGAAAAAATACTTCGTAATCTGAATTTTCGTCAATCCGTACATAATTTTGGTGAAATTTTGTTGTTCGGATTAAAGAGGGTTGACTGTATTGTTAAAATTTAACTTATAGAAATAATTATAGGTTCTTGATCTATTAGGATAAATAAATCTTTAATTAATTCTTAGATGGAAATTTTTCTCTCTTAATTTTATTAAAAAACGAAAAAAAAGATTCACTAGTCTCTTTCAGGTCCAGTCAAACTAATTTGTCTGCGACATGCATGTAATAGCCTAGAAAAGACGTCTGCGAAACGTATGTCGAGGTTTCTATTTCAAACCTGTGACATGTCTGTCAAAAAAAATTTAGCAGATATGTGACATGTATGCTTTAAAAATGACGCATATTATGGAAAATTAATCCTAAAAATAAAGTCTCACTACCACCATTTTTTTTGAAAATTTGCCAAAAGAGGCAAACTACCACAAGGTTAACCAAATATTTGCCAAAAAGATAAACTACCACTTTAAACTAGGAATTCACCAAGAACTAGAATTTCCAAAAAAAATTTCCAACTAAATCAACAATTATACCATACATATTTTCTCTTTCTTATATTTACAAAAAAACTTACTTACTATTTCTTACTTACCTTTTATATTATATTCCCATAATTATTTTTAAATTTGTCACTCAATCGTTTTATCGAAAATTTTTCATCGAAAAAGTTTGTAGAAAAGAGTTTCATAGAAAACGACACATGAAATAGTATCTTTATTATTGTATTGATATTAACAATTTGTCTACAAGAAATTCGAAATCACAGAATTTGAAATATTCATTTAAGATAGTAAAATTGAATAAGATTTCATCAAAAATATCATATTGGCGAGTCTTTTTTGAAATAATACCTGGTATTCTTTGAAATCAATAGCACCTCGATCTTTTATGTTCATTAGAACCGTTACCTTTTATTTATACTTCGAAAAAAAGAAGTTTTATTAAATAAAAGTTGCCATATAGCCATTAAAATAATTTCAATAATATAGCCTTTTCGATTTTATAGATACCCAAAAGCTAAAATGGTAAAGAAAAATTAGTTTTGAAGCATTATAACGTTAAGAATCATTAAGAAAGATTTAACAATCATTGAAAAAAACTTTTCAATGAAAATTTCTACAAACTTTTTCTATAAAAAAATTTCTATTAAATGAATCGATCCCTTATTTTTAGATATAAACTAAGATAGACTTATTTTTAAGTCGAAAAAAAACAGTATACTTGAACAAAATTTTATTCAAAAAATAACTTTTGAATACAAAAACGCACATCAGTTACTCTTGAGGACAGAATCAAGGCTTGAAATTTGACCTTTAATAAAAAACTCCTCCCGAAATTAAATAGAAATTTGAGTACAGTACAGTCGCGTTTATCCGAACTTCACGGAACTTAAAAATTCAAATCAGTCTTTTTAGTCGTCAATTCAGTGTTGAATTAAAGTTAAATTAGTATGTACATTTGTTAAAAATAAAATTATATATTTTTTTTTAAATTTATTATCTATAATTTTCTTTATTATCTATTTGACTTTATAATTTATTATCTATTTGACTTGTTTCCATGGTTTGATGACGAACTTTTGTTTATTAAACACTGTCGTGATACAGCCTATTATTCATATGTCCTAGATAAGCTAAATGGCTTAAAAAATGGATTATTTTACTATTGGAAAAACCAATTCACCAAACAATATGAATCAAAAATGATTAATTACTTTAAAAGTAAAACGATGACTGATTTTAAAAATTCAAAAAAATTTTGGGAATTTTATTCAAGTCAAATAAATATCAAATCTGATAAGCCCAATAAACCTAACTCTCCAGCTGAACTTTTTTTTCAAGATCAAAAAGCTAATTCGATCGAAGAGATTTCGGAAATGTTTAATTTATTTTTTACATCGATTAAATCAGATTCTAAAATAGAATATGAAGATTGCGAATAATTTTGTGATAATCTCTTCGATAAGTTAATTTCGCATGGGTCTATTAAGCCGAATAAATCCAAATTTGAACCAATTAATGAGTCCGAAATCTGTGAGCTTATCTCAAGTTTAAGTGACTCTAGTGGTCCTGGTTTTGATGGTATACCAACTAAGATTTTCAGATTAATTAGTTCTTTTATTTCAAAATTTTTGTGTACTATTTTCAATAGAGCTATTGGTGAAGTAAAAATACCAAATGATTTTAAGATTTCTGTTGTAACCCCACTTTTCAAAAATAAAGAGACTTTGGATGATATAAACAACTATCGAGGAATTTCAGTGCTTTCACCTTTATCAAAAGTTTTTGAAAAAATCATCTATAAACAAATCTATAATTATTTCGATACAAAGAAACTAATGAACGAAAATCAGCATGGTTTTCGGAATAGTCGAAGTTGTGAAACAGCCCTAAACACTATTATTAGCCAAATGTTTATAACTTTTAGTCAATGCTTAATAGCACTTTTTTTATTTATTGATTTTAAGAAGGCATTTGACACTCTTGAATCAAGGATACTTATTATTAAGCTTCGTAAATATGGGTGCTATTAAGTTAATTGTTAATTATTTCCTAAATCGTCCACAAAAGGTCAAATTTGAGTCTTACATTTCATCATTTGCAAATACAAAACTCGGTGTCCCTCAAGGTAGTGTTCTTGGACCACTTCTTTAATTAATTTTTATAAATGACATAGTCTTCTATTTAATTAATATTGAAGTAAAACTGTTTGCTGACGATACAACGCTATCTTTAAAAGGAAATAATTTGACTGAATTATTGGAAAAAATTCAATAGTTCAATTATGTATTTAACAAAATAGTGCAATTTCAATCGAATTGATATAAATTTGTCCAAAACTAAATTTATGTTTATTTCTAAAAAAAGGAACATTATTCTTCCTCCTAGCATTCTAATCGATAAAACTAATGTTGAAGTCGTAGACTCTTTCAAACTATTAGGGGTTACAATAGATAACAAATTGAATTTTCTGAAACATGTTTATGATATTAGAAAAACAATCAACAACCGTTTGCACGCAATAAATGATTTATTTCAGCTGTCATACCGGTCAAATTACAATTTTTTAAACATTTATTTTACCTCATTTAGATTTTTCAATAACTAACACGGCCTATTTTCCAAAGAAAACAAAAGAAAAGATTGCTGGTGCATACTTTTTATGTCTCTACCAACTAATAAATATTAACCCGACAATTATAAATAATAATGATTTTAACTACTTTAATAATAACTTAGAAAAATTAAACATCAACTTTTTTGTTCATCGACTTGTAATACGTTTTTCAAATTTTATTTACTCAATTCTAAATAACCATAATGCGCAAACTGAGCTAAAAGAAGGTCTAAAATTCAATCATGAACTTGAACGTCCTTATTCACTTCGCAATAACAATAAACTTACCATTCCATCAAAAGGTAAATACAATGAATATGGTGAGAAAACGTTCTCTTATTTCTTCTCAAAATTTATAAATGGAGTTATATTAAATGAAATCAAACACTCTCCGAATACATTAAATGCGCGTATTCGAAACAACGTTAATTATCGTTATTTAGATTTTATAAATTGCTTTAGTAATTTTGATTTAATTTTTTGTTTTTTTTTTTTTTTTTTTTCAAATAAATGGGTTTTTAACGAGTTTGGCACGAAAAATAAAAAAAAAGATTTTAATATTTATTTCTTGTGTTTTTAGACCCTGAAAAAGCCCAAAGGGCTAAATAAGCTTATCGGTGTCATTTTAATCGAATTATTTTAATCGAACTATTTTTGTTTTTTAAAATAAACGATCTCAAACAAAATCAAAAATTTTTTATTTTTAAAAGAAAAAGAAGTTTTATTAAATAAAAGTTGCCATATAGCCATTAAAATAATTTCAATAATATAGCCTTTTCGATTTTATAGATACCCAAAAGCTAAAATGGTAAAGAAAAATTAGTTTTGAAGCATTATAACGTTAAGAATCATTAAGAAAGATTTAACAATCATTGAAAAAAACTTTTCAATGAAAATTTCTACAAACTTTTTCTATAAAAAAATTTCTATTAAATGAATCGATCCCTTATTTTTAGATATAAACTAAGATAGACTTATTTTTAAGTCGAAAAAAAACAGTATACTTGAACAAAATTTTATTCAAAAAATAACTTTTGAATACAAAAACGCACATCAGTTACTCTTGAGGACAGAATCAAGGCTTTTATAATGACCCAGTCAAATTAATTTATCTGCAACATTCATGAAACATTTCGATTGAGGAATAAAACTTAAAGAATCTAATATAAATGACTTGAGGTACTTTTAATTATGGTAACTCCACGTAAATTCGAGATATCATAGCATCACTGTTTGTGGAAATTTATTTTTGATTAATTTAAGTTATACTAAAATATTTCCAAATATAATCTAAAATTAAGAGTTTCCATTCTCTTCATCATTATCATGAGATATTAAATTCCCATTTTTGTCAAGAATTTTCTTGTTAATCAAATCAGCCTTTGTCAGACGACCCTTACTGTCCATGCCATCTTTAATATCCGACCACTGCTGTTTTAATTGATCTTCACTTAAGCTAAAGCCTTCTTTTATAGCTCCTTTAATTAAAAAGAGTGTTAGTATTTTATCCTTAATAATATTGATTTTTTTAAAGCCTTATTGGTTTTTTTAGAAAACTATTTTATTTTGAATTATTTTTGTTTAAAAACCTTATATTTAGTAGTTTTTCATTAAAAATTTAGTTTTTTTGAAACTTTAGTAACCTTTATTTTGGTTATTATGAATCAAATTGTTCAAAATCAAAACCAATTTTTATAAATCATGGTATACTCTATAATTCAAAATATTAGCGGAATATTTTTATTGGAATAGCATTGAGCCTTAATTTATATGATTTGAGTAGTGATAGGAGTAGCAGTAGTAAGTAGCAGTAGTAATACGGCGTTATTTACGTCCCGTTTCTACGGCGGAGTAAGCCCCCGTAGTATGAGTCTCGGGTAATACAATATAGAAATCATGATATGAAAAATATTAATAATACTAAAAAAATCGAAAATGCAACGAAGTTTACAAAAAATTACCAGAAAACCAAAGTCCCACCAAGTTATTTCACTCGCATATTCTTTTGTTTTATTTCCAAAAAAATACTTACCTTTTGTCTTAAATTTCCATAATTAGTTAGGAGTAAAATTTTAAATAAATTTTTTAATATTTTTTAAAATAAAAAATAAAATGTATTAAAAATTTAGAAAATATATACTCAAATTTTTATTAAATTTCGGGAGGAGTTTTTTATTAAAGGTCAAATGTGTTTTTTTTTTAATTTTTTTAAAAAAATTAATTCCAATCATAATACAGATAGTTTTATCTGTCACATACTGATAATTAGATGTTTCATGAATGTTGCAGATAAATTAATCTGATGTGTCATTATAAAAGCCTTGATTCTGTCCTCAAGAGTAACTGATGTGCGTTTTTGTATTCAAAAGTTATTTTTTGAATAAAATTTTGTTCAAGTATACTGTTTTTTTTCGACTTAAAAATAAGTCTATCTTAGTTTATATCTAAAAATAAGGGATCGATTCATTTAATAGAAATTTTTTTATAGAAAAAGTTTGTAGAAATTTTCATTGAAAAGTTTTTTTCAATGATTGTTAAATCTTTCTTAATGATTCTTAACGTTATAATGCTTCAAAACTAATTTTTCTTTACCATTTTAGCTTTTGGGTATCTATAAAATCGAAAAGGCTATATTATTGAAATTATTTTAATGGCTATATGGCAACTTTTATTTAATAAAACTTCTTTTTTTCGAAGTATAAATAAAAGGTAACGGTTCTAATGAACATAAAAGATCGAGGTGCTATTGATTTCAAAGAATACCAGGTATTATTTCAAAAAAGACTCGCCAATATGATATTTTTGATGAAATCTTATTCAATTTTACTATCTTAAATGAATATTTCAAATTCTGTGATTTCGAATTTCTTGTAGACAAATTGTTAATATCAATACAATAATAAAGATACTATTTCATGTGTCGTTTTCTATGAAACTCTTTTCTACAAACTTTTTCGATGAAAAATTTTCGATAAAACGATTGAGTGACAAATTTAAAAATAATTATGGGAATATAATATAAAAGGTAAGTAAGAAATAGTAAGTAAGTTTTTTTGTAAATATAAGAAAGAGAAAATATGTATGGTATAATTGTTGATTTAGTTGGAAATTTTTTTTGGAAATTCTAGTTCTTGGTGAATTCCTAGTTTAAAGTGGTAGTTTATCTTTTTGGCAAATATTTGGTTAACCTTGTGGTAGTTTGCCTCTTTTGGCAAATTTTCAAAAAAAATGGTGGTAGTGAGACTTTATTTTTAGGATTAATTTTCCATAATATGCGTCATTTTTAAAGCATACATGTCACATATCTGCTAAATTTTTTTTGACAGACATGTCACAGGTTTGAAATAGAAACCTCGACATACGTTTCGCAGACGTCTTTTCTAGGCTATTACATGCATGTCGCAGACAAATTAGTTTGACTGGACCTGAAAGAGACTAGTGAATCTTTTTTTTCGTTTTTTAATAAAATTAAGAGAGAAAAATTTCCATCTAAGAATTAATTAAAGATTTATTTATCCTAATAGATCAAGAACCTATAATTATTTCTATAAGTTAAATTTTAACAATACAGTCAACCCTCTTTAATCCGAACAACAAAATTTCACCAAAATTATGTACGGATTGACGAAAATTCAGATTACGAAGTATTTTTTCCATTGAAAAGTGCAGATTTTTTTCGAAAAAATTATTCGGATAATCGAGGATTTCCGGAATATCGAAGTTCGGATTAAAGAGGGTTGACTGTATTATTTTTGTCCTGTTGTTTGTTGGCACGAAAGATATCCAAATATTTTTATAAAACGCAGAGAATTTTTTCATTAATAAAATGTAAATTTTTAATTTCAATCTCAAACTAATGTTATCAAATAATTTTTTTTCAAAAATCTAATATTGTCTTGATTTGAATTTTTACAAAAAAAGCTATCAAAAAAATTAATAAAGTCTAAAAATTTAAAGTTACTTTATAAACTAAATTGAATAATAATGTATCGAAAAAAAATATTTACATCCAGTTCAAAAAAAATACGGTCTATAAAATATGTATAAATTTATAAAAACTTTAATCTTGTTCTAAAAATTCAATTCTAGATGGATTAAAATCTGATAATATCTTGACATAAATTTTTGGATGGGAATTAGAACCAACATTAAGATTAATATCAAAATTCGGAAGCTCAGTTGAACCCCCTTAAGTCATTTAAAATCATTAGGTTTTAGTCATGCTAAATCAACTATACCAAAATGGTTACAAAGAGGTTTACTAGATAACCTAGATAGAGTAATCCAAGGATTAATAATAGTTTATGTCAAGAAATTATCAGATTTTAATCCATCTAGAAAGTCTCTTTAGTATAGTAAGTAATTATTTGATGTAAAAATCCAAATAATTCTGTTTTTTATGTCAATTTTATATGATCATTGAACTCAGTTTTAAATTAAAAAATTTTGAAAAAAGAACAAAAGTCTTGCCAATTATTGAGTAAAATTCCTAAAAGTCTTCGCTGCTAAGTCAAACTTTAAACTTTTATTTGTTTTATTTAAATGTTTATTTTTTAATTTTTCTTTTTAATTCTGAATTTAAAACTTACTTAAATTTTTAATAGTCTCACTTTTTGTCTATGTATTTAATTACAAATAGTCTTGGGATTTTTTTTGAGTTGATTCAATTTTTTTTAAATTTTTGACTCTTTAGTATATAAAAAATTTGAAAAAAAAATTTGCTTAAATAAAACTTCTAATCTTATTTTTAAAAATTAAAAAAATTTCTAAGTAAATAAGTGTAAAACACTTTGGGAATAATTTTTATAAAACTAAAACACTAGAAAATGTATGTTAGAAAGTGGATTCTAACAAAACCTGAAAATTTGATTTTTATTGTTTTTTTTGAGATTTTACAATAGAATAAAGAATTTGAAGCTTAAAAAGGCTGCTTCTTAAACTTGGCTCTAACCTAAAATTTCCGATTTCTCTAATCAAATTTTTGTCTTAATTGTCAGAGATTCACTTTGAAATTAAATTTTCTGAATGAGTATGTAATATGGATAAAATGTTAATATATTTAGATTATCCGAGAAAGTATACTTTCTCTTTTAGCCATTGTGAGCAGTGTGAAATGGCGCAGAAAGAAAGAATATGAGCTTTGTTCACAGCCTTGGATACTGGTAAAAAAAAAACAATTTTCAAATTAGTTCAAAGAAATCTTTTGATATAAAACAGTATTTAAAAATTCAACTAAAATTACCTCAATAAATGAATCATTTGATTAAATTAAATTCCCCGTGAATCAATTCCTGTACAAGATTTCAAAAGAATCTTTAAGAATTATTAAGTATTAGAATTCGAAAAGGATTTTTTTCAATAAAGTTTTTAAAAATGATCTTATAAGATCGTTTTTTAAATTTTTTAATTATTTATATAAATTAAATTATTTATATATTAAAATTGTTTATAATTAAATTATTTAAATTATTTATATTAATTTATATAAATTTTTTTTTACTTATTTGATAAAATTATAATGATTCTAACAATTGCTCTGAAAATATATCAATAATATAAAACAAATTTTGAAATTTCTATTTATTTAAAATTTTGTATTTATTTTCCTTCAAATAAATATGGATTAATTTAGTTTAATTAAAAAAATAATGAAGACTTGCTGAAAGCTCAACATTAATGTAGCAATTATATATAAGGAGCAAAAAAGGATTATAAGGCACAATAAGATCATTTTTTATAACTTCAATTCGGCCATTTCGAGGTATTTCGACACCATCAGTGTACCTACGTTTATATAAGGGAAATCCATTTTCAACTATCTGACTTTCGCCACAATAACGTTTAGGATATCCTTTTCGACCCTGTCGATTATCAAGACAACATTCATCACACCTGTGAATCATATGCTTTTTGACCAATTCAAAAAGTTCAGGGTGTTTTTCTTGGTCAGGAAATTCAGCCCATATTTCTTCATCCAAATGTTGAACTGTATCAGTTTTATCATTTTGATTCAAAAATAATAAAATATGAGGAAGACCTCTTTTCTGAAATTCTACCACTGCACAATAAGCCTGTACTCGTGCTAAAACTTGTTTCTTAGTTAAATCGTCAAAAAATTCTTTTTATTTAACGTCAAAAACAAAAACGAAACATATGTCAGGAAGGTCTGTATATGGCTGATTGGGCAATAAATTGGAAGTAATTTCAGGGCATTAAGGGTTAGCAGTAAAAGTAATAAAAAAGTCAGTTTTACCAAATTTTGCTACCAAAGACATGGCATCTTGATAATGTTGCCTCATATTTCTTTCACTACCCGTAAATGTTGACGGTAAAACAAAAATGCTGCCAGGTAATAATTCTTCTTCTTCTCTAACTGTTGTCAAATGATCCGTTAAACCGCAATAATTTTGAACCCGTATTTTATCTTGATTATTTCCTGGATAATTCAATCGGGACTGTTCAATTTTAAACATAAGAGTTGACCAAGTACTGCTGAAAAAGTTTACCACATGCATGTATATGATTAGGCGATTGATCTCGATGGGCAATTCGACACATGTAAAATTCTTTTTCACTGACATTGCCAATTCGGGTACCTTTTTCAGCAGTTCTTGTGTGTGGTAAGTTTGTATAGCCCGACTCACCATAAGAGTATAATAGGACATAACACATATGGTCACAATTCTCGTTTAAATGGCTAATAAACTGTAAGTTTTGACCATAAGGTCTAAATACTAAAAATTTAGAAAAATAAGATAAATATTTAAATATAAAATAAAATATTATACATACAAAATATTTATCGGTCAACTCATCGTTATCAGTATAAATAGCTGATATTTGACCACCAAGACCACCAACAACGGTAAGCAGTATAATCGCCTCTAGGTCTTCTATCTCCATGTCGATATAAATACATATTTAATAAATTTGCAGGCTGACCTTGACTATCTTGCCGTTGATTTAAGATTTCTCTTTAATTTCTGTACGTGCGGGAAAATGGGTTACAATTATTAATCATATTTTCTAAACCTATCATTACCTTTAAAATAATTATTTAAAATTTTATATATTATACGTCAGATAACTTCTTTTGAAAGACTTCAATTTCCCATTAAGTTGTATTTAGCAAAGTATGACCATAAATAAATCACAAGGTCAAACATTAAACAAAGTGTGTGTTTTTTTACCAGAACCCGTTTTTTCCCATGGTCAATTATATGTTGCTCTTTCAAGTATTAGATCATATGAATCTCTAATGATTTTTATGCATCTAGTTCCGAGAGGTCCAAACATGCAAGGACAAATGGAAAATTTGAATTATTATACTAGAAATGTTGTGTGTCGTCAAGTTTTAGATCAAAAGTATTTTTAGTTAATATAAAATCTTATTTTATATTATTAATTTATACTTTTATAGCTCTTCTAATCAAACCAGTCAAAATAATCGGCCGCAAATTGAGATTGACTCACAAGTTGATGAAGATCTAAGAGATTATATCAAGTAAAAATATTTTTCTAAAAAATTTTTATTTCTATTTTTCAATTAATTTTTTTATATCGAAATTTATTAGATTTAATGGAACAAGCCTCACAAGAAACTGTAGCTGATCCTGATTTATTAGAATATGCGTTTGATCCTGCCAATGATATTCAGACAATTACCGGCGAAGAATTAGAAGCTCAATATAAATCACAAGATGACTGTGAACTTATGGCAGACCCAGCTGAATTTTTTGAACCCCCAATTTTAACAAGAAATTTAAATTTAATTGGTCAAAATGAGAATGTTAGCGATTTTGTTGATGAATTTGAAGACGAAGAAATTTAAAGAATTCTAAAATCTAAAATCAAATAAAAAATTTATATGATTTTAGAATCTTTTTGATTGATATAAATTTCCTAAATAAAGACTTCCTTAACTTCACCTTTTGTTTTATTTGCCCATAATTATATAAAGATTAGAACAAACTTACTTTAATTTTTAGATGTTTAAATTAAAATTCTATGATTGAAATTAAAAAAAATTCAAAATTGCGAATTAAATTGATTGTTGATCGCATAAAATTGACACAATAATTGGATATATATCAATACAAAAAAATAAAATTATCAAATAAATTAATAATTTGAAAATAAAAGTTGCTGTACTTGAAAAGTTGCTATGTTTTCGATTTAATTTTAAATAAAAAATTTTATTGCAATAATCGAATTGAATTTTTAAAATTAATTTTTTGTTTGATTAATAATAAATGTTTCTTTTTTAATAAAAACTTTAATCTTGTTCTAAAAATTCAATTCTAGATGGATTAAAATCTGATAATATCTTGACGTAA
>NTPY01000891.1:5087-25562 GCA_002922825.1 Brachionus calyciflorus
ACATAAAATGTAGAACCATTCTCCATATCTAAACATTTTCTAAAATTTAATTAATAGAACTTTATTTTTAGTTGTTTTTGAATTGAGTCATGAATTGGTGAATTGATACCTAACTTCAAATCGCCGAAATATTGGCTTATTAATATAAAAAAAAATCTTACCTCCGTTAGATCATGTATTAAATTATCCCTAATAAAACAACCAAATTTATATAAAACAGTATTATTTATTAAATGATATCTGTGTGTAATTAAATCACTAGTTTGATCAAGCCATTGTTTAAGAATCAATGAAAATGATGATACAAGATCTCCACTAACATTACACATACTCGCAATTTTGATTAAATCAGGCTTCATTGAAATCGAACGTTGTACTTTAAAAAAACTAATTTCTTCATTGTCTGAGTCACTAAAATCCGAATTCTCAAGCAATATTTTAAATATATTACAAGTCTCTTTAAAATAAAGAAATGTATCCTCATAATCTTTATACTTGAATAAATTAAGTATAAAATTAGCCATTACAAGATAATTACAAAATAATTCTATTGAGCCGAATCGCATATCTTTTGCATTGTTAATAATCTGCCAAATTGACTCTCACGTGCTTTTTTATTCATTCTTAAAAATTGTTTCTTTGAAATCATTTCATTAGCACCAGTTGATTTATGTCTTTTACGATTGAGTCTAGTCACATTTTAATCAATGACTACAATGTTAAATCTAGCAGCTTGACGTTTAAGTAACATTTTTTTCGAATATTCACCAGGGTCTATTTTAGTTATTAAATCACTTAAAAAATAGACCAAGACATCATTTAACGCTAATTTAAGAGATTTTTTATAATCAAGTTTTGAATAGTGTTGGTGGCCGCGGCTGACGGACACTGGACCGCCAAAATAGGATGTGGCTGTCTTCATGGCCGCCGGGTAAAACAAGTTTTTTATATGTTTTAACTTTAACAATTTGATAAGCGATTTTCTATCATAAAATTCTCTTAAAATGTAAGAAAAAAATTTTTTTACCCCGCGGCCATCAAGACGGCCACCACCCACTTTTGGCGGTCTAGTAGCCGCCAGCCACGGCCACCAACACTAGTTTTGAATTCTCTAAACCATCATTACTCATTAAATTTTTCAAAAGCCAATAGTCTAATTCCGATTGGAGAGTCTTGTATAAATATTTTTTCATTTCTTCATCAAGTTTTTCGAGACCATACACAGATAGTTTAACAACTTCGGGTGGGTTTAATTTTTGTTGTATTTGTATTTGTGATTGTGGAGTTTGCACTTCTGATCCATGTGTATTAGCACCACCACTTGGATTTCTTAAATCATGTGTTGAACTAAGATTTATAATAACATTTTGCTCAGTATCATTTATACTTGCATAAGATGGTCGTCGAGACAAAATCGAACCTCTTCTCCCATCCTCATCACAACATTCTTCTAATTTAAGTAAAAATATTTGATGATTTCTCGTACATATCTCAACATTCATAAATTTTTAAATTGTTTAATTATTCACGTAATTTATTAAGACCTTGGGAAATATAATTGTTTGTTTCATGGACTTTTTGTAAGGTTTGATGTAAACGATTTAGTCTAAAATGATATGACCAAACGCATGCACAAGTTAATGAAGTCCTCGTGTCTGTAATTAAAATACTAAATCGCTTAAACAAAACAAAATATTCCATTTGCGAGTTTCATCAATGTCTTAAAGATTTATTTTCAAATAGGATAGTCTTATTTGTCTCTATATTTCCATATCAAAATTTTTCGAACCTTCATATCGACACAATTCAGAATAAATAAACTAAAATAAGCTTTAAATCTAGCTTGTTTAATAACTATTGAGTTTGTGAGCTTTTTTGAAAACGTGAGAGACTATTTGGCGAAAGGACTCGTCCTCTTTCGAATTAGGCTTCAACTTTAAACACTGCCGTGTCAATGTTAAAAAAATTTTAAAACTTACTATACTTTGATAATTACAATTAAAAAAGAAAAAATTGTCTCCCAATATAAAGAACAATCACAAAATTTACTATTCTTAATCATAGTGTTAAATTCACTAGTGAATTTCTTCGCATCGACACACAATATCAATTTGTCTTCTTCGGCTTGTGTTGTCGATATAATTTCATTTTTACATAGAAAAATATCATTTTTACTTTGAGTTTTACTCGAAATTTTAATTGTAGTCGTCAAAATTATTTTCTTATTAAAATTAGCAAAATTTAAATAGACCTTGTCACATCCATGCTTAATATGACTCATATAAAATAAAAATAATTTCACGTTATGAATATTAGTTTCATGATTAAGCAATTCATTTTTTAAATAACATTGAAATTCTTGAATACTCGGCTCAAATGATTCAAAATTATCAAATTTATAATTTAATTTTTGACTTAGGAAATGAGGCGCTGTATTAAAGGCATTTGTCGCCAAAGACGAATGATTAGATAATAAATTCAATGGAAATAAATTAATTTTGAAAAGCCTTATTTATATTGATATAATTGAATGAATACCAATTGAATCTTAATTAGACTTAGATTAGAAAATTTTCCTTATCCTCACTATCATTCCTGAATTTACTAATTAAATTTCCAAATATATCCGAGTCCATACTCTCAACTATATCGAGAATTCAATTAAAATTAAATTTGGAAAATTTCGAATATAATACATGTTCATTTTGAATGTTTGCTGTTGTTAATGACTCGTCCATTTTGTTGTTAACTGGAGTTAAAGTCGTTGTTCTTGTACGAGTCTCATTATCAGTGTTGTATTCACATAAAAATTCTAAATACTATTTCATAACCAATTATTTGTTCTTTTGATACAAAACTAGTCTCACTTGATGAGGATTTTTTCATGTTTGAAAATAGTGATGATGATTTTAATTGAATTGGTTTGAATTGTTTCTTATCGTAAAAATTCTCATCTAAACTTTCACTAATACTTGAATCATCATTTTCTTCTTCTTCTAGACTCAATTCATTTTCTTTTTTTAAATAAGCATTAACATTATCAACTAAATCGGGTTGAAATATAAAAAAATCATTAAATTAAGGAATACGTAGAAATCTTTTAAGGAATATCTCATTGAATTTATCATCTAAATAATTACTTTTATTCCTCTTACAAGACTCTGATGTATCAAATTTAAGCATATGTTTACATTTTTTTCCTAAATAATCAGTTAGATCAATATCAGTTAGTTTTATTTTGAGACCTAGACGTAACAAACGTTGTATAGATGTCTTTTCAATGTTTATATTTGAATTTAAATCACTGGCTAAATACTTTTAATATAAGTCTTGGCACAATTTTCTTCGATCAAATCAATTAGATTTAGGAGTAGTGCATCATTTTGGACATTAATGATTAAATTATGATTCAAAATATCCGAGAGTTTTTTAAATTTAAAGGTATTTGTCGGGTTTTTAAATCTTGATTGCTTGATGTTTTAAATATATGAGTTTTTGCTATGATAGAATTTATACTCGGAATTGGATTTTGATGTAGATAAAGGCTTGCGAGTGAGAAATGAGTTTGATTGATTGTGAACAAGTGAAATTTTAATATTGTCTGGTACTTGAAAACAAAAATGACTAGTCGATTTGGAACATGGGCGATTACATGAATTTAAATCATCTGTTTGACGTAAATGTTCCAAGATTTTTAAAACGATATAATAACTGGTGATTCAATATCAGATTTCATTCAAATATTAACACTTGAATAAAAAGGAAAATATAGAAATTTAGTAAATTAACAGATTTTTTATGATAAATAATTTTTGTTAATTCAATGGACTTAGGATATTTGTGAAATAATTTAATTAAAAAATAAGTCAAAGCGCACACACTTGGTTAGCATCTCATAAGCCTTATTATTTCTATCATTGTTTCAAAAAAGAAATAAAGTTTTATTTAGTAAAAAAACATGTTCAATTTGCTTATATACATGTTAAAATTTTTTGAATTTATAAATAAAAATTTTTTTGAAAGCATAAGAAATTTCCTATTTTATCAGTTCTGGTGAAAATACCAGAAGCAAATATTTTGGAAATTTTTTTTTTTTATTTTTAGGTGTAGCAAAATTGTTACATTTTGTAGCAATTTAAAGCTAAGGAAAAGCATAATCAGGTCAAAAGTTATAGCAGTTTTAGCGAATTGAAATGACGAATTGAAATTTACTGTACAGAGCCGTAATCCTCTGATTTTTTTTTAATTTTTTTCACAGGAGAGACAAAAAACGAATTTTTTTCTGAACTTTTTTTGACCCTAATTATGTTTGAAATAATTTTTGACTAAAAAAAATTTAATTTATCAATTATTCAATATTTTTTAGCCTATTAAAGATGCTATTTTAGCCACTTTAAAGGTCCATTGCTTCTTAATAGAACATCGGTGCAGCTAAAAATTGTTATATTCGTGATCAGCTCGTCGAGATCTACAAGCTGATATATAATTTGACCGTTTTTTCTTTTGGGGGAGATACTATAGTGTAACCTAAATACTTTAACAATTTGATTGAATATAAAATTATAATTTTATTGATTTTATAAAATCAACTAATCGAAACAAAATTTAATTTAGCTTGTTTATGGCCAAACGGAATTTCAAAAATTTTAAAATATCGGTATTAACATGTACACCTTGCTGATTGAATTTCGAAATGAAATTGGTAAGGCCTCGATCGATATATTCTAATTTTGTTTTTTTCAAAGATTTTTTAAAAGGTGAATCATGAGATTCATAGCTTGATAAAATGGCTTTTAGATTATACTATCTACATATTTCTTTGTATGAAGTGCTCTTTTCAACTTCATCGATTTTTTTTCTTGTAATAATGTCAAAACTTTGAATATTTAATTGAATATTTTTGAAAAGTGATAAATGCCGCATTTACTATCGAAATATTCAAAATAAGGACTTAATTAAAACCAAAAAATAAGTGAATAAAATAAATAAATTAATTGAATTTTTTAATTAATTTTTTTACAGTCAACCCTCTTTAATCCGAACTTCGATATTCAGGAAATCCTCGATTACCCGAATAATTTTTTCGAAAAAAACCTGCACTTTTCAACGGAAAAAATACTTCGTAATCCGAATTTTTGTTAATCCGTACATAATTTTGGTGAAATTTGTTGTTTGGACTAAAGAGGGATTACTTTATTTATTTTATAAATACATCATTAATGCTGCATTTAATCCAAAAGAATTTAACTTTAAAAGACAAAAAAATTTAAAAATTTTGATTGAATTTCGAGAATAAATGCCGCATTTATCATTTTTCAAAAATTCATTGGAAATGCACCAGTAAAGAACGAAATTTTGGATTAAATTGCAATGCAACAACCTGCAAGGCATTGCGGTACCAATATCACAATCTCCATTGCGACTAATAAGAGATCTCAACGAAAAAAAATTAAAATCTCTTGGAGAAAACGGTGAGATTCACAGGAGATTTGAAAGATAGAGATCTCAAATAAATCTCTTGGAGAAAAATGTAAGAAAAAAAATACTTTTAAACTCCAAAAATATCAATTATCAATTAAAAAGAATTAATTTGATTCACTCCTAGCTAATACCACCTGCAATTAATACCACAGTTTTAGTACCATATTAATTAATACTAAATTCTTAAAATAAAAATAAATACCAAATGCGTAATTTTAGTAATTAATACCAATTTTGATTAAATAAATTTAATATTTCTATTATTATGTAAAAATTACGCTTCCGAAATAAAAATTAAAAAAAAATTAGCCAATAAAAAAAATGCAAAAATATAATAATTGATTATTTTCTTATTAATAAACATATAATTGAATAAAAAGAAAACCGTCTCCTGTCGCTATCTACCTTATCTCATAATCCTAAAATTAAGATTTCTTAAGCTTATTTAATCATCATATTACAAATAAATAAATCATTATTAAATAATTAAAAACTATAAAACCCTTATTTAAAAAATGGATCAATTAACTTTCCTAAAAAGCAATTTTGGTATTAACCTTAAAAAAAGTATTGCCATCAAAAAAGAAGCCCACATTATCTTAATCTAACAAAACCATCGGTTTTGGTGGAAAAAAGACAACGACGATGGCTCATCGCGTTATTGTTGCTCTGAAAAAAACTCCCAATTTAAATGCTCGGCAAGCATAACAAATAAAGCAAATCTAGTCATTCGGTACAACAGTGAACATACACATCGTGAGCAAACAGATGAATCCATTAAAACATTTATTGCCTACCAGAATCTGAAAGAAATCATATCAATCAACATTTCAAAAAGCATAAAAAACTCATATAATGAAATTCAGCGTCGATTAATTCAAGAAGAAGTGCCTGAGAGAGCTGTAGCTGCACTATTTCGCTCATATTCAAAAACACACTTGACAAAAAAAAGGGCGAACAAACCGCCGACGATTCCAACTATTTTTTCGAAATTGACTTTGACTTGGGAATATACAATGACACTGAAAAAAAGAACTTTTTTTAAGATACGACAATAAATCTAGTACTTCAGGAATATTTATTTTTGTTAATGATGAATGCCTAAGATACCTTCAGAATCAAAATTATGGTTCATGGATGGTACGATCAAGTCTTCGCCGGATAAGTTCCTTCAATTTTACACACTGCATGCTTATATTTTTAACACAACTATTCCATGTGTTTATATATTATCTCAAAGAAAAGATGAAGAAACATACCGCGAGTCTATCTTGTAAATCAAAGACTTATTCAAAAGTATTAATATAAATTTAAACCCTGTAACTTTAATGGCTGATTTTGAGAATGCAAGCACAAACATTACCAAAAAGCTGAATATCGTGAATTCATCAATTTGTTCGGTGCATTTGCTTTGGTCCCAATTGATAAGATACCTGACCGCATTGAAATAATTAAATCAATTATGAATGATCATTTTGACTATGTGAAAAATGGAATCAATAATAAACAGTTAAATCAAGTCTTCGAAAGAAATCGTATTCAACGAGATTTTATGAGAAGAAGCAGTAAAAGGCAGAGCTATATTTACACCAGAAGAGATAAGAAAATTATCAGGAGTGGTTTTTGAACAACTGTGAAAAACAATAAAATTTCTTGTTGCTCAATAAAATTTCTTATTTAACCAATGATTTTTTTTTTAATTTTCTTAAAGAGAATTGTTTCTAAGGTAATAAATTAAAAAAAAGGGTATATTTTCAAAAAAGGAATTTTTTGATAAGTGATTTTTGATTTTCCATCTTTCAAAAAATGTCTAATTCTTTGCAGAGGAAAAAAACAAATGGTTTGCCAAATGAGCCCAATGCCTATACATAGCTTGGGATGAGCAATGAATTCGCATTAACCAGAGCAATAAAAAGTTGTTAAGATTCGACAGTCAGTCTGCAGAAAAGCGTATAATCATTTTTTTTTGATGAAATTATGAGCAAATCTGAACAATGGTTTATGCATGGAACAGTAATGTACCATCCATAAACCATTGTCTAAAAGAGAAACAATTATTTTACGAAGACTTGATTACATTACAACAATTTAAATAATTTAGGCACAAGCTTTTAATTTAAGAAAAAGAATTATTCTTATAGGTTTGAAGATAATTATTTTATCTAAAAAATTCTAAAACATATTAATATCAAAGATTTAAAAAATATTTCATAAGATGAAAAAAAGTTCATATGAATTGAAATTTGAAAATATCCTTTCAAAAGAACAGTTAGATAAAAACTAGACTAGAAATCTGAAATATGATTTAAGAAATAAAGATCAAATAATCCAATGTGGATCAAGAAGAAAAAGCGGTGAAAAAACATTAATATATATTTAAGATTATCGATTAAATTCATTTTTGATAAATTGGTGCTTAAATTTAATTTGTGAATGTTTAAAAATACAAGATTGATTTATGAAAAATCAATTAAGATTTTTGACAAATTGAATTTAAAATTTTATGTTTTTTAAAGTTAAGAAATTTTAAATTTTTTTTATGAAGATATATTTAAAAATAAAAAAAATTATTTTTTTTCATTTTATTTTAATGAATAAATGAAGTGTTTATCAGTCTAGCAATAGATAAGGTCACTAGCCTGTTGATTAAACGTAAAACTTGAAAAATTTAAATTTTTTTTCTATTGAAATAAACATACAAAATACAAAAAGAAAAATTAAAATAAGAGTGAAAATCGAATGTGATTCGAATAATTAACTTTTTTTTAGGACGTAGTCCATAATTCATTTTAAAAATCATTTTAAGAATTTTCAAATTAAAATTAATTTAAAACTTTTTTAACAAATAAGCACATATTATAAATATAAAAACTTTTTGAAAATTTAGTGCATTTTAAAAATTTAGTGTGTTAATAATGTTTAAAATTTTTTTTTTGGTGCACTGAAAAATATTTATAGTGCGGTGGAAAAAAAATGTGGGTGCGTTGAAAAAGTAGATCCATCAAAAGTCATTAATTTTTTTTTTTGTTAATTTCTCTAAAAAAAAATCAAACTGATTTATAGGTAATAATTATTTGCTCTTTATAATTGTTTGTAATTTAAATATGTAATTTTTTTATCATATCCCTTAATAAAAATAAAAAATTCGTTTTTAATTTTTTACTGATTTCAAATGTTTGAAATGTTTGAAAATAATTTTTTAACTGATTTGATTAACTCAAATAATATCAATGAAATTGTAAAATTTTTAAAAGAAAATGAATTGCTACAAAATAAAGGCCCTTTTTGCAAAAAATTTAGTAAACAAATGAAGTGAGATTTAGCCACACATCAAAGAAATATCATTTATCAATTGTGTTTAGAGAAAAAAATCAAACATGTAACTTCAGGAACAAGAGTAGTAACTATTTCTATATAACCATCAAGGGAAAAAAAAAGAGGCAAAAAAATCTAAAAACTAATTAATTAGGAATTTGAATTTATTTTTTAGATTAATTTTTTGATTTAATTAGACTTAAAATTATGAAATAAAAATTCTGTATCGATAATTTTGTCTTTAATTATTAAATTAATTTTATATTTTGAATATCAAGTGTTAAATTAATTGATATTGAAAGTAACTGATATTCAAATTTCAATATCAATGATATTCAGGTATAACAGACCCTTTTTTTCCCCTGTAAAAATTTCCACATGTAAAAAATCCCCCTTAAAAATATTCCCTCTTTTAAGGAGGAGACAAAGATTAGCCAATGGGTATTTTTTTTTAAATTTTATTGAAAATAAATGAATAAAATTACACAAAAAATAGAAATTTTAAGTAAAAAAAAATTTCCAAATTATTAAATTAAAAAATATTACCAAGGGACAAGTACAGGCTTTAAAATTTTTTCTTTATTTTTTAATTCTTGAGCTTCAAATTCTTAGAAAATAACTAGATTTAATAAAAAAATTAAAATTTCTGAGCAAGTCTTTATGTTCGAATCGAAATTTGAATGGATCAATATTAGATGACAGCATTTGGGCATAAGCTATGCAAAATAAGCCACAGTCATTCGATCTAACTTGTTGCTCAACGTTTACCAAATTGACTTTTTCCCAGTTTTTTTTCTGGATACATCATTCGAAACACTTCACTTCACAGACGCAGCGCTACAGTTGTTTTGATTATTAAGACTGTCATAAATGTACTACTCTTGGTCCATTTTTTCATTCTAATCATCGTAAGCTGTTGAATAGCTTAATAATTCAGGATTTATATTTGTCAACAAAATCCAATGAACGTTGCTGTCATTAAGAATGAAAATTTTGTTTATCTCAGGCGATTCTTGCAAAAAAAAATTGTTACCAATTGACTCATCGATTTTCTAATTGTTGTAAATTGTCAAATTATTAAAACCTCTTAACGCCGCATTTTTTTCTATAAAATCAACTGCAAGATCGATATGATGCCCCATTAGCCATTGATCGTCTGAGATGAAGTTGTCAACTGACTCTTCTTGAATATCCTCGTTCACAGTAATCACAACATCTGGTACTGAGGTAAGATTCGACTTTGCATGAAGAAACTCTGAATATGATTTTTCTTGTTTGATTATTCTATTGGATTGAAATACTTCCATTTCACTCACGGTCTTAATTTTTTTTGAGCTAGACGAATTTGAAATTATTCTCCGTTTACGGTCCATGCTTGTTTTTGATTCACACGATGATGAAGATGATTTCTTTGTTTTGGCTACTGAACACGTTACTCGAGCTGTACCTTCGGCTGGGAAATATTTAGCGATTTCTCTTTGATCGTTTTCTGCTTGAAGTTGTTGCAGAATCTCTCGATATCGTTGAGAAAAACTGAAGTAAGATACAGTTTTAGCTTCATGTTTTAATATCTCGTAATTGGCAAAGTATATTTTTTGTGTGGAAAAAGTTTTATGCATTTCTGCGGCAAGTGACTGGTAGCTTGACTTGGTTTTCGCACAATAAAATCATTTGAATCAATTGTTAGTATAACTGACTTGGATGATTCACACCGCCAAATAACTGTCCCGTTTGAGTTTTTTTTTTCGTTGCAATTTGTAGCCCTCAAAAAAGACGAGGTCCTGATTGGTTTATTTTAATCAAAAAAAAGTGATAGTCAAAATAACAGTCAATGAAGTTTCAAAGCAATAATATCAATTCGACAAAACAATTTTTTTTTATTTCCTTTTTTTTTTTTTATTTAATCATAATTTTGTTAAATTTTATCAATTTAATTTTTTAAGGATTTTGACAAAGTTAAAGCATTCTGCTCTTGTGTTTTAGGGTTCACAACCTCTCGTAGCATTTTAATTGGCTCCCCGCCTTCATTGAATTTTTAAAAAAATTTATTTTGAAATTAGTTTTTTCATATAATTACCCGAAATAAAATTAATAAGGTTTTGAATTTCACTTTTCATCTTCTTTTTGTTGAGAGTTGAATTTAAAGAGCATTTATTCGCGAAAAAATGTTGATTATTTCCTAAAAATCTTGTATAAACGGCAAGTTAAAATTTTTTGTTTTTTGTTTTTTTTCTTTTTGTTTTTGCAAAAAAAAAATAGAAAAAAATCTGAAAAAGGAAACCAAATTCAAAAAAGGCTTATCTAATGCAGCTTTTAAAGCTGCATGGAATTAATAAAATTTATTTTTTTTACATTCATTCGATCAATCGTCAATGAAAAAAATCAATTTTCAATCATAAAACTAATATTTGCAGACTGAATCTTTGCCAAGGTTTCAAAGAAAAGAAATTTATAATTTCAAAAAAATTAAAATTTCAAAAAAAAATTAGCATAAAAATTATGATTTTAAAAATTTAATAGTTTTCCTTTAAAATTACCACAAGATCCCTAAATCAGATTTTAAGTCTAAAATTTTTTTGTTTGCATAACCGAGAATTAATTTAGATTCATTTGTATTTAAAATAAATAAAATTTAATATTTTTAGGTAAACATGCGCTTAGCCGAGAAATGAGAAGAAATTTGCTTCACTCTGTTCGAAAACTTATCTCTGTAAATAAATTCTTTAAAACTTTTGACTGAATTGGTCGATAAAGACTTATTTGAGAATCTGTTTTAAAAAGACACGATTCAATTTGTGAAATACTTAAGCTTGTAAAAGTAAATACCGAATTATTAAAAAAGATTCAATTAATTCACAAAGATAACCCTCATGAATAGAGTTTATTAGAATTAGATTTGATCTAAATTAAATGTATAAAAATTTAAATGGTTTTGAAAAAAGTTCATATAGTTAATGGTGGAAGCTTTGCGAAAAGCTTGAATTCGAACCTACGTATAGCGAAAAACATAAGCTTGTAAAAGTAAATACCGAAAAAAAAGAATCATATTATTCGTTATAGTTATGTTCGAATCAATGGAAGCTTTTCGCTTCCACCATTAAATAAATGAACTTTTTTCAAAACCATTCTTTATAAATTTAAAAACTTTAAATTAAAAGTGATTATAAAGTAAAAGCATATTCGGAAAGTAAAATCTTTACTTTATAATAGGTCTTAAAAGGTTATTAAAAAGGGAAAAGATTGTTTCTTTAAATAAATGAGTGAATGAACTCTTAAATTGACCCAGGTCTTTATTTGCTGTAGCAGCAGCAGAAATAAAAATGTTTAATTTTTGACCTTCTGTCGTGTCAATTTAATCAACACACTTTGATCCGTTTTTAAACGCTCAAAAGAAGTCTCATAACACTCACTAAAAAAATTCTGAACTAATTCTGGTTTTAAACATTTCCTTATTATCACCCTTAAAAACTAGATACATTATTTAACGACAATAATTATTTTTTTTTAACTCGAAAATTGAACGAAAAAACATAAATTATCGACAAAAAGACAAAAGCTTCGTTATATTGATTAAATTTAAATTTTTTTAGAGTTATTTTTCAATAAAAAAAAACAATTTCGTCGTTAATTTATGTATCTTTTTTTTAAGGGTGATAATATGGAAATGTTTAAAACCAGAATTAGTTCAGAATTTTTTTATATAAATTGTTGATATTTTGCTTTCGAATAATAGATCCTTTACATAATTTCAGGAACTTTTAACCCCTATTGCCAAAAAAAAAAATGTTACCACCTAAAAATTAGGTTTTTATTAATGTTGATTACGATTCTGAGGTCGAAAACTTAATCTAAAGATAGTGTGAACGTTATGCATTTCCGGTACCTTTAATTTTTCTTTATAATCATAAACTATATACAAAAAATGACTTATATTTGAAGGATTTAAATAAAGAGTTTTTTTCGAACACCATTTGAATGAAAAAAAATAACAGATTATTCAGTTAAGAAACATAGTTATTTTAGTGAAAATTAAGAAATAACAGCATTACACAAATGCTTTGAATCGCATAAAGTTAAAACAGTATTGAGAAATAAGCCGATCTGATACTTCTGGTTTAATTGCTCTTAAATTTTTACTCTTAGAAAATGAAAAATATTTCGTCAAACGAAATATTGTCAAAACTTTAACGAAACTGAAAAAGGCAGACAAAAAATTATCCAGAACGGCACCAAATCGAAACTGCACCACTCACTTTTTTAAGCTTAAAGCTCCATGAATTCATTTCCTTAACAAATTCACTGGGATCTTCTTTAGATCAAAAAAACGGAAATCAAGAAAATTATCAACACCAAATTTTACGTCACTAAACATGAGAAATCAAAGCTTTAAAAAATTTTTAAAAATAACTTTCCTCACAGGATATTTTTATAAATAAAACAATAAACAAACTATTTAGAGGGATACCTGAAAAACACGCACCTCCCATTTTTAACAAAAACACGCACCCGGGTGCGTAAACGGAAAAAAAGACTTTTCAAAAAATTCATTTTTACTATTCTTTTCGAAAATAAAAATGAAATTATCATACCTTAAAATCCCATTTTTAGTACCTGGTACAAACTGTAAAAAATTAAAAAGCTTAAAGAGTCGAAATATTTTCCCAAAGGCATATTTTTTTGTTTCAATATCATAAATTAACTAAAAAATGTGAATGTTAAGGCCAAATATATCTTAAAAAGTAACTTCTTTTTTAATTTATATAATTAAAAAAGATTAACTTTTCGACCGGTTTAAACGATAAATGATGAAAATTTTTTTATAGTTAGGGTACGTTTAAGAGTGATTTTTCATGAGGATTTTAAATTTCGAATAAAATTGGGTATCTTTTTACTTTTTTCGCAAGACGCACCCCGGTGGTTTCCTTATAAATGTAGTTTCAATTACATTTTCTGAAAGAGCAGAATAAATCGAAAATTTTGATACATAGAAACAAAATTAATTTTCTATAATATTGCGGGTGTTTAAATAAATAAATAAAAATTTCATTTTTATTTTCGAAAATAATTGAAAAAATGAAATTTTTTGATATATAGAAACATTTCAAAAAGTATTTTTTCCCGTTGACCTACCTGGGTGCATGTTTTTGTTAGAAATGGGTGGTGCGTGTTTTTCAGGTATCCATTTAGAGCACTTTAGAGAAAAAAAAATTATTTTTTTAATAAAAATTTTTACTAATTTATAAATTTAATTATTTAAATTTTTTTTTATTCGAGAAAACGCGATTAATTTATTAATTCACAAAAAAAAACTAAAAACATAATAAAATTTTAAAAATTTTTAGTTAAACAAGAGAAATTTTTTTTTAGTTCCTCTCCCAAAAATTCAATCTCGATCGATTGCTTTTCAAGCTTCTCTTCTTTGATCAAAATTGGGAAAAAATGATAGTTACATACGCCAATTCTGAGAATTTCATTTTTGCCATTAATACAATATTTAACTTTTGATTTTTGATTTTTTTTTGTTGATTTATTATAGCAAAAAATATTTTTATCGAGCATTAAACATATTGATAAAATATTTAGTTCATTCCCCCATTCTGATCTTCGACATGTTCGTATAATCAGCTCTTCAAAATCAAAATCATATGAATATAGCTGTAAAACATTTCTAAAAAAACTCTCGTTTTTAAAGATTGTAAAAATCGACAAAGCTTTAATTATAAAATAGTCTTCCTCATTTCCGTTTGTTAAAATAGAAATGGAATTGTAAAGACAATTTCCATCAGGTTTTGAATATACAGGATTAAAGTGTTGATCTAGACATAAATCTCTTTTAAAATCACCATAAATTTTTTGATTTTTATACTCATTTATTGCTTTCTTCGATCTCAATTTTTCAATAATCATTTCAAACATTTGCTTATGTTCCTTAAATTTTGATTTTAAAAACGAAAAATTATTGAGTGAATATTCTATTGAATCCTTAAAGACTGTATTCAAAAACAAATAAAATTTTTCAATTTCTCTTTCATTTATATTTGTATCTTCTAAACCATTGGGAGGAGATCTAGTTTTCTCTGATTTTTCTTCTTTTTCTTCCTTCATTTTTTCCAAAATTTTGAATGAATTCTTAAATTTTTCGGTTTCAATGTTAAATAAATTTAAATTTAAATGATTTATTTTCAGATTTTTGTAATATCCATTTTTTGTTTGATTTTTTTTTAAGTTCTTTTTTTTCCAAACTTCTTTAGGCTGAGTTTCGAATAGACGAGATTCATATTTGTAATTAGGATTAAAAAAATCACAATATTTTCTAGAAAGTCTTTTATAAAGAACTGCCACTAGCTCACTGGTTGATTTACGTTTTAGATTCAATTTATTTTTTAAAATACCAAAATAGTTTTCTACTGGATTATTGGATAATCTCGTCTTTGTATCGTATGGAATAATCTCGTTATGTATCATTATTCCTGACCATAATGGGAGCAAATACAGTTTGTCTTTTAAAATATCAAAAATATCTGGAGAGTAATATTCGTTTTCGACACTTAACACTCCTTTAAATTTCAAGTTTTTAGACTCGTAATTTTTTAAAAGCTCGTCGAAATAGGCGCCAAACGGCGAATTTTTCTTTATGTTCATTTCGTGTTCATTTTTATCAATATTTGAGTTAGCTAAAATCTTTTCGAGTAAATTGTTTTTAGCTAATTCGTTTGAGCTTGTGTCCATGGACAAATCAATATTTGATAAATTTCTTTTTCGCAACATTGATCGCAACGTTTCAAGAGAATATATTACACTAGAATCAAACTTTTGGTTATTAAATATATTATAGATATTTATTAGATAATTCTCAACTTCTTGGACTGAAATTGAGTTTTGAATCAAGGCGAAAGAATAGAGGAAAGTGTCACGAACATGATTTTCTATAGATAATTTTCTTGCTTTTTGAATTGCATTCTTTAAAAAATGAGTGCTACAAATATAAAGTTTTACTTTAATTTGCTCATTGAATTCTGTCCTATCCTTTTGGTAACAAATTCTAAAACATAACTTAATATATGTTAAAACATCAAAACCATTAAATGTGTTTGAAACTGAGTTTATCAATGCCCAACTCATGTCGGTAACTATTGTTCCAGGGTAAGACCCAATCTTTAGACGATTTTTGAAAAAAATTAAGTATCTTGAAATTGATGTCTGTTCATTTGAGGTTGTAACAAATTCAAAAATAGGTACGAAAAGTGCTTTTTCTAATGAATGCATTATCAAAGAATAAAAAAAAGGTTTTTTTTGACCGTTCACATCTTTATGAATATTTCCGGTTGAATCAAAGAATAAAACATTGCTTTCTTTTTGAATTTCATTCCAAATGTTTAACTTGATTAAAAAAATAATATAATACCGAGAAAATATTTATTTGGCTTGAAAAAATTTTAATTCTGGAATTTTTCTCTATTAAAAGTTTTAAGAAAAAAGAATATTAAAGCAAATTTCGCTTAAAGAGGCTAACTTAATTTTCTAAGAATTTATGAAATTATTTAATTTTTTTCTTCGCATTGTCATTATCATGTAGTAAAATAAAAAAAATCCAAAATTTACAAATTTTCATTTTCTAAAATTAAATGGAAATTTCAAGAAAAAAATTAATACCAGTTCTTAATATTTTTGCTTAATCCAACAAAATAAAAAAAAATTTTGGAACTTTTTTCCAGAACTGACTTGTTTAGTTAGTTAGATTTAACAAGTATAACCTCGTAAAGAGTATCTTATTAAGATACCATATTTTTTTTATTTGAAATTTTGGCTCATGTCGAAAATATGAAATAACTTAATGGTTCTAAAAAGGAAATCAAAAATTTTCTTACAAAAAAATTTCATTGAAATAAACCTTTTTCCTAAAAAATGAATTGAGAACTAATAAAAACCCTCAATTTTGGAGTATTCTTATAAATTAGAAAAATATGAAAGAAACACTACACTGTAAATTTTTAATGCGTAATATTTTACGCATAAATGTGTAAAAAACAGTGAAAATGAGCTAAAATGCGTATTTTAGGATTTCCTCCATAAATGCGTAAAATTTCCAATATTTCGATTGGTTAATTCTACATTTTTTACGCATTTATGTTCGGATTTTTTTCGCATAAATGGAGGAAATCCTCATTACGCATTAAAAATTTACAGTGTAAGATTCATTTAAAAATTGTTGTACTTATTTACAGTACAATTCTAAACAAAGTAAACATGTTTCGAAGCCTGGCTTAAGCCACTCTTAAACCGCGACGAAACTAAGTTTTGAAGCGGCTTAAGCAGGGTGATAACTTAATTCAGAATTGTACTGTATATTATCAAATATAAATATGTCGACTGGGACCTCAAAAAAATAATTTTTTGTTCCCATAAATCTAAAAATGTTCACAAATTTTTTATTTTGTAAATTTTTTACCAAAATTTTTTTTCAAAAATTTTTAAGAATTAGTTGACCATGCCGACATGATTAATAAGTTTACCAAATCGGTGAACCATTTTACACATTGTCGACATGACCTTAAATTTTTTTTTTGAAGAAAATTTTCAAATTTATTTAATTTAAAAAAAAATTAAATTAAGAAATAGATTTCTCATTGAAAGTCTTTTCAAGTCTTTTTTTTGAAACCTCAATAATTTAATTACTTGTATTTGAGACATTAGAATAAATCCAACGGATCCATTGAAATATCTTGAACAAATCCTTTCAAATGATTTGAACTCTCCATAAATATTTGATCAGTTATATTTTTTGTAGCTATGGCATTTATAAATGTTTCATTTGAAATTTTGTAATAATGGACTAAGGAACTTTTAATCATTGAAAGTGTAAATCGATTTGTGATCTTTTTTTCTATAATTAAAAAAAAAATTTTTTTGAATCAAATAATTCTTTTTTCTTTTTTTTGTTTTTCTCAAAAATTATCTAAATCTTCCCAAAAAGATTTTTGAAAGCCCACTTTTGGTGAAAAATAATTACTTAAACGCCTTGGCCTTACATGAGAGAAATAAAATATGCAAAAAACACTATCTAAGCGTATGTTTTTTTTTCAGTAAAAGTACGCTCAAAAACGTGAAAAATAATTTGCGCAAAAAATATGTTTTTTTACGATTTTAGGCGATTTTTCAATATAAAAATGTCAAAAAAATTTTTTTTTTATTTGTTTTTGAAAATAACCACTTTGAAAACATCAAAAAAAACTTTTTTTTTTCTATAAAAAAAAATAAAATTAGAAGAAAAAGCGCGATTTGTCATCGTGTCATTTTCAAAAAAACCACTTGTAAATTCTTGAACCTTTTGGTGATAGTGCCGTTTTTTGGCAAAGTAAAATTTTCGCTCATTTTTCATTTTTCCTTAAAAAAATCTTAATACGCAATTACTTGCACGCTGAATTTTTAAATTGTCAATCCTTTTTTAAACAAATGAAAAAATATTTTTTGAAAGCTTTTTATCTTTTGAGCAAAAATGAAAAATTGAAAAATGAGCTAAAGTTTATTTGGGCTTTTTTTAACCTTTTTTCTCGTTCAAAGCCATTGAGATAATGTTAACAATAAAAAAAAAATTCATGTGTTCTTAAGCAAAATTTGCTTTACCTGCTTCGTATCTGCAAAAAAAGCTCCTTCTCGTGTTTATATGTAATAAATTTTTTTTTGTCGACTTCTTTCAATTTTTTATCGTTGATAGCAGTGCCGGAGCGTACGAGCGTACCGCACAACTCCTTAGAAACTTATTAAACTAAAACAAAAAAATTCAGCAAGATGATAAAAACTTTTGTGAATAATTTTTATTAAAATCTATTCTAAAATCTTAATTTTGATAAAAAAAATTCAAATACAAAATTAAATTTTTTTTGAAAATAATAAAATTTTGTATTGAAATTTTTTAACTTCAAAATGCCGTCGATATTTTACCTATTTTTTTTCATCTTAAACAAATTTTATCTCAAAAATTTTACAGTATTTTATAGAATTTAGTTCAGACAACAAGAAACAATGTTAATTTGGAAAAAAGTTATCTTATTCAGATTAATAAAAAAAAATCGAATTTAAATAATTTTTTTTGAAAAAACTTCCCAAAGTTACAATTAAAATTTTAAGAAAATTTACCTAAAAAATTTTCATTTTCTGCATTAGAAATCGAGTTGTTTAGTGAAACTTCTGAAACACCATGTGCCATTAATTCAACGCCCTGTCTGATTCGATTAATTCCAGCACACCTAATTCGACATTTAATTTCTTCCATATGAACATAATTGCCAATTACTTCTACTTTAATACAATTTTTACTTTCTTTATTTTCATAAACAATTGAATAATTTCTAACAAGATTTTTTTCAATCAAAGCTTTAAATATATTTGAACATTTCTCATCAATACATTTAAATTTTCCGCTCCAAAAGGGTGATGATCTATTTTGAGTGAATTCATTTTTAAAGCGATTTGAAATTGATCTGAGCCAGCATTTAATCCCTTTTTTTTGAAGCCTTTCACTTAAAAAATTATCAAAGCTTGTATTAAACTGAGAGCGACCCTGATAATGGTTAATAAAAGATTCCAAAATCGATAAATCTTCGTTTGTCAAATCTATTTTAATAAAAAAGTTGTCATTTTTTATTCTATTGATTTCATTTTCTTCATAATCCATTGGCTCATTTTTCTCATTTTTATAAAGCTTTGATTTAACCAAATTTGAGTAATTGTTCGTATTTCTTGCCCACCAAGAGTATATATTCATAGCATTTTTATAATCAATATTTCCAAAATATCTATGAGCAATTTTGTTCTAAATGTCAAGATTCTCAACTGGACAATTTAGACGAGACCTGCTTAATTTTTCGTTATCAAGGTCAAGATGGCAGTTTAATAACATTTCAACTGTTACATTTACCAATTTTTTTAAACAAAGATCAGACTTTAAATGTTTACTCATCTTATAAATTAAAAGAAGCCAAGAAATCGATAAATATTAAGTATAATATGGTCTTTTTTATTATCAATAATAAAATCTGGATATTTTCATTTACAGCCTATCCGTATTATTGGACAAAATCGGCTTTTATTAAATAAACTTATTGAAAAGAATAAAAAAAATATTTTTTATTTTTCAGTTTAAAAAATAAAATTAAAAAAATTGTTCTAAATTTTATTTTTGAACCTAAAATAATTAAAGTTAAATGGGAAAAATGTTCAAATTAAAATAGATAGCTTTTTTAAAAGGCAAAAATTGAAATTGAGGACGAAATTTACTTGAAGCTGGTAAAAATATAACATCATAAATTCGAGAATGGATCCTCGAAAAATAAAATTTAAACACAATTTCGCTGTAGTTTCTATTGTTTCAAGAACATAAACATACTGAGCAATGTGAAAATTTTACTGATTTTATTTTTACCGAAATTAAATTATTTTTTTAAATAACAATTCTTTTTTACCTTTTAAAAATACAATCCATCAAAATCAAACCCTAAAATTTTTTTCTTAAGCTTTCAACTGTTTTTTTTAGCAAAAAGTTAAAGATTTGAATGCTTCAATCGGTTTAACAGAAAATCTAAACGAAACTTTAAAAAAGAAAGATGTTGACAACGAAAATTTACTTTCCGATTTATACAATGAGCATGATTTTCTTGATGGTGAAACAGAACAAACTGT
>NTPY01000891.1:25775-57749 GCA_002922825.1 Brachionus calyciflorus
CTCAAAAATCATATTTTAAATCCTTTAATTTTTGTTCGAGTGATAACCATGATTTATTACCATTACTGTTATAATAGTAAATTCCATCCTCTGGGCCCAAATAACAAGGATTCCCATTTGCACATCCAGAGCTTCGCAAATTGCCGACGAATAGCTCATTTAATTCATTTTGAACTTTTTGTTCATGAAGTCTACTTTTTAAGTCGGAAATTCGATTCTTAACACTTCTTGTTGAAAATAAATTTTTGCTAGGATATGGACTCGTCCTTAGACTTTTAGGCTGAGGTTTAAAATCGAAATGTCTTTCAGTTTCTGGGTCCTCGAAAAAATAGCTTTTCTGATTTTTTAAATGATTTTCGCCAAACAAATTGTTCTTCGAATATTCCTCATTTGATAAGGCTTCAGTGCTTTTTAAATATTCTTCTAGTTCTCTGATTCTTAAATTTTTGGTTTGGATCAAAGTGTCATTTTTTTCATTTAATAGTTTCATATTCATCATATCAGCTGAAAATTTTTCGAGTTTTCTTCTAAGTTCGTAAGTTTCTTCAGTGATTTTCCTATTTATCAAAATCAAGTTTTGAATCTCATTATCTTTTGAAACTAGCTCCATATTAACCAAATCGGGATTTAGACTATTTACCTTTTGTTGCAAATGATTTAAAAGAGTTTCATTTTTTGATATTATTTCCTCATAACAACGAAGCTTTTCTTGGTAAAACTTGTTTTGCTGTGAAATATCACTCACAAAGAGATTAATTTTGTCTATTTCTAATTTTAAGCTCACGACTTCGCTTTTTTTTTCTGCTAATTCGTTACGTAAATTTTCATTTTCCACAGCATAAAAAAGTCCATCATTTGAAAACTGATTGCTTTTCGAAAATCCAACAGTATTTTTATTAGTTTCTTCGAGCAATTTTTGTTCCAAATCATAAATTTGGTCTTTTAATTCCTTTGCAACAACAACATCAAAGTTTGGTTTTTTTGGAGGCGTATTAATTCGATTAGGGCAACTTCCTAGAGTAAAATGACGAGATCGAGCTTTATGAATACTTCCATTGCCGTCGCAACCAAAAGTTGGACATGTTCTTTTTCTACTTTTAGAATTAACTACAGTTTGTTCTGTTTCACCATCAAGAAAATCAAGCTCATTGTATAAATCGGAAAGTAAATTTTCGTTGTCAACATCTTTCTTTTTTAAAGTTTCGTTTAGATTTTCTGTTAAATCGATTGAAGCATTCAAATCTTTAACTTTTTGCTGAAGAAAATTCGAATTCTTAACTAAAACATCAATCTTTTTCGTTGATTCCACTAAAAGATTAATATTATTAGATTGTGAAATTTTCAAATTTTTTGTTAGCTCTTGATTTTTTGTATCAAAAAAATTGACTTGATTCTCAAGACCCATAATTTCTACTTGAAACTTTTGATTTTCTTGATTCTTAACATTTAATTCAGCCTGAAGATTTGCTCTTAATTCAGCATTTAGAGTTGATTCAGCTCTTAGTTTTTCAAGTTCAGAATTTAGACAATTAACCAATTCATCACTTGATTTTACGTCTTTTTGAAAATTCGATTTAAATTTATTCAAATCCAAAATTTCATTTGTCAATTTATCAATATTCGAATTTTTTTCATCTAAATTTTTACCCAAATCGACTATTTCGTCTTGCCTTTGAATCAATATATTTTGAGAATTATTCAAATTTTTGGTGAGCTCTTGATTTTTTGTATCAAAAAAATTAACTTGATTCTCAAGACCCATAATTTCTACTTGAAACTTTTGATTTTCTTGATTCTTAACATTTAATTCAGCCTGAAGATTTGCTCTTAATTCAGCATTTAGAGTTGATTCAGCTCTTAGTTTTTCAATTTCAGAATTTAGACAATTCGAGTTTGTATTTTTTTTTGTAATCATTTTTTAGATTTTCAAAAAATTCAATATCAAATCCAAAATTTCATTTGTCAATTTATCAATATTCGAATTTTTTTCATCTAAATTTTTACCCAAATCGACTTTTTCGTCTTGCCTTTGAATCAATATATTTTGAGAATTATTCAAATTTTTGGTGAGCTCTTGATTTTTTAAATCGATATAATTGACTTGATTTTTAAGACCCATAATTTCTACTTGAAACTTTTGATTTTCTTGATTCTTAACATTTAATTCAGCCTGAAGATTTGCTCTTAATTCAGCATTTAGAGTTGATTCAGCTCTTAGTTTTTCAAGTTCAGAATTTAGACAATTCGAGTTAATCAATTTTTCGTATTTTTTTTTGTAATCATTTTTTAGATTTTCAAAAAATTCAATACTATTTGAGAGACGCACTGATTCAATTTTTTCAATTTCAAGACTTTTTTTTAATTCAATATTTTCGATTTCCAACTTTTCTCGTTCTTCTACTAGCTGACTTATCTCCGACACTTTTTTTGCAATTTCAGAGGACAAAAGTTCAACTTGATTATTATTATTCATTCTCATTTCAATTATTTTATGCTCACTAGCACTTTCATACTTAACTTGGAGTTCATTTATAAGTCTTTGATTATCTATTAAAGTCCTACTGGAAATTGTGTTTTGATTTTCAAGACTCTGAATAATTAAGTCTTTATTTTCTAAACGTTGAGTCAAGTTTTTACACTTTTCTTTTAATCCTACTATTTTGTTTTCAAAATTTACAAAATTTTTATCCGAAATTTCGTTTTCTGGTAAAAGTTGTTTATCTAAATTTTTCATTTTCTCGTTTAAATATTCGTTTTCTTTTTTTAAAATTTTCATTTGTTGTTTGGTTTCTTCCAATTCATCTTCTTTGCTATCAAATTCCTCATAAATTTCCTTATAAATACGAAATTATTTAGACTTTGGTTGAAATAGTATTTTTAAAAATAAGTTTTTTTCTTTTTATATTAATTTTTCCTTCTATTTTATTAATTAAAAATACGAAAAAACAAATCTGATTTGGTTGAAAAGTGAATTGCAATTGGCAAGTTCCTGATTTGTTTTTTCTAAATATTCTTGAGAAGCTTGGGTTTTTAAAAAAGAAAAATAGAAAAGATTTTTGTTTAATTGTTTAAATTTTAAGTAACGAGTAATGTAACGTCACTTTAGGAGTAATGTAACTTGTAAAATGGCGAAATTTCGGCATTTTGAAGATTCTTCCTCTGACTGGTCAAGTAATTTAAACGCTAAACAAACCAGCTTTTTAAAATTTAAACAATTAAACAAAAATCTTTTCTATTTTTCTTTTTTGTTTTATTATAAGTAGAGTTAGATTAATGGGTATAGTTTTCTTAAAATAGTGTTTACAAACTGTTTGAACCTTTAAATATTTTTTTTTCAAAACTTAGAATCAAAATTTGGCTATGCATTCAAAAGCTTAACTTATTCCTGGTGAATTTTCTTTTGTTTTTTTTCTCTATATTTCTCTAAAAAAAAGATTGAAAAAACATAAAGGTATTGGATAATTAGTAAGAGAAAAAGCATCAATTTTACACTTATGAATGTGCGTCTATAAAATAGAATATGCTTTTAAAACATAAGCTTATAAGCGTAAAATTTTTTCAATTTTTTTTGATTTTTGCATGAAACAATGGAGTAAAAAAAAGACTTAAAGCAAAAGCTTATGTTGGATGCTAATGACTATATACACAACATAACACTGGACTAGTCAGATATATAAGTCTATATGGCAAGTTTAAAAAAAGGGTTGATTTTAGAGTTAAAAAAATAATTTAAAAAGATAAATTTTGACCGCTTATTTTAGCACTTTTGTAATTTTTTAAATATTTTTTTATTTTTTTATTAACTCTAAAATTCTCCTTTATTTTTGAAAACTTGCAAAACTTAATTGGATTATGATCAACCTAAATTTTTTTATGTATTAATTCAGTCTTAAAGACAGAGCATTTAAAAAAAGTATAAAATTCAATTAAAAAAATGATTAAATGTTATATTAATTAGCAGGGACGACCAAAAGTTGCGATCGACTTAGCTAAATAGTTGGTTACTTAAGTCAAAAAAAATTTTGATGGTTATTTTTAATTCTTTTAGAGGTTTTTCGCCTAATGAATATCTTTAAGTTTTAGATTTTGCCTACCTGTTCAGAGAAAAATTAGCTTAAAGTTAATCGCAACTTATGTTGGTCCCTGTTAATTAGTAATATTTAAAAGAATCAGATTAACACTAAGTATCAAGATTTTGGCCTGTATACTTTTGTTTTAATCGATTTAGCCAATCGGAAGGACAAGACTTTGTGAAATGATTATTTTTTTACTTACTAATTTTAAATTAATTAAAAAGTAAAAAGAATTATTTAGTAAATAAAATGAAATTTAAGTTTATTTGACCTAATCTAACTAAAATGAGATAAATAAGAAGAGTATAAAAATAAGAGAAAAAGCTTACTAGGAAAAATAGAAAAGTTAAAGAGAGTCTTGTGTAAAAAAATATAACGCCTCATTACTAGCGTATAAAGCCCTGCTTCGTGGATCTAAAGCATTAAACTTTATTCTTTTCTTCTTTACATACCTAGTTTATTTGAAAATTTTTAATTAATTAAAATAAATAATGCCATCCTCGCACAAAAAAAGAGGAATACTCAGTGGTAATTAATAAACCCTAATTTGGGCAAATAATTTCAGTACTTATTAATAAAAAGCTCAATATTAATTAATAATTGTATATTTAATTATGATTATATCGGATGCTTCATTAATCTACAATTAAATGCCATATATTTTTATTTAAGTTTGTCTTGATAAGTAACTTAAAGATATGGAATTAAATAAATTCAAAAAATAATCTACCTTAAAACTCGCATTAAGATCTGTTACTTTGGAGCTTAAGATTTGGATCATCTCGTTATTCTCGTTATGTAATTTTTTTTTTTCTAGTTCTTCTTTTAATAATTGAATATTTATCTCAAGAGTACTGTTTTGTTCTTAAAAACAATATTTTTAAAATCAATATTAATATTAATACAGAATAAAAGGTACCTTTAAGTGAAGAATTTTCTTGAAGAATCGCAAAAAAGTTGTCGATTTCATCTGTCAAACTTTTAGATCTCGATTTTTCTTCTTTCGAAAGATACTTGTTAGATAAATTCCTACAAGTCTCAATAAAATTCTGAAGATTTTTCAAGATATCCTCTAAGTCTTTTTTATCTTTATCTTTTTCGTTAATCAGTTGTTTAAATTCTTCAATTCGGTTATTTGACACTTCAATCTCTTTCTTAAGATAAGCATTTTGACTTAATAATGTATCTATTCTTTTTGTATTTTGTGCAATTACATCTGAGTTTAAAAAAATTAAAATTAAGATTTATATTTTTTTTCTAGATTATTTAATTTACCTTGAATTTGAGTATTTTCAGATCTTTTTTGGTAAAAAAAAGTAATTAAGTATTCTAAAAATCGATTATTTGAATATAAATGCTTTTGCGTTGATAAGTTTTTAATTTCGAAAAATAAATTTTCTTTTATAAAATTTTTAAATTGCATATTCAAATTTAATATCGAAGTAATCGGTTCACTGGGCTTAGTAATTTTATCATTAAAACTTTGAGACAAAGTTTTCTTATTAATAATATCAACTTGATGTTTTTTTTTTGATTTATGAATAATTAGATTAACCTTGTTCGGGCAATTTTTCAAAGATCTATGAGATTTTCTTTTAATATCAAGGCTTCCTTCTCCATTACAACCAATTGTTGGACATCTTCTAAAGACACCAACTGTTTTACCTCCCTTTTTAAAGAAAAATTAAATATTTATTAATGGTGAAAGAAAAATAATTTTTTCTTTTTTAAGAATTATATTACTTTTTTGGTTGATTTTTTGACAACTATTTTTCTCTCTTTCTTTTTTGTCAAGCTTTGTATCTCATCTATGGTAATTTCTGGATCGACTTTTCTTTCCTTGTAACCATTTCTATCTGAACAAACAGGATTACATTCCGAATTACATTCACAATTTCTAATTAAAAATGAAAAAAAAATTTTAAAACAAAATTATTTATTTTTTTAGAGGGTATCATAACTTACTTATCATCATTAACAGGAATTAAAAAAATCTTATTAAGATTATTCGATGAAACGTTTGTTGGACTCTCTGCAGGAGAAGATGCAGGTCTTTAAAACATAATCATTTTTAATTATATTAAATAAAAAAATATTTGACCATTCTCAAAAATGCAAAAATTTTACCTTTTTGAGGTTATTCCTTGGCTCATTTATCCTTTTTTTTTTTTATTTCTCTTTTCGACGTGGCAAATATTTATATGAATTTTCAAAATAATTATAATTTTTTTACTATTTTTTTTTAAATTTAAATTTTTTTGAAATTATAAATATTTTTTCTTTGTAACCTTGACCCCGAATCAGTCTGCAAATATTAGTTTTTTATTGAACACTGATTTTTTTCATTTGATGAATGATCGAATGAAATTTAAAAAAATATATTTAATAAATTCAATGCAGCTTTAAGCTGCATTAGATAAGCCTTTTTTGTATTTGGTTTCCTTTTTCAGATTTTTTTCCATTTTTTTTTTTGCAAAAAAAAAAGAAAAAAAACAAAAAACAAAAAATTTTAACTTGCCGATCTAATACGCATATAATTTAGGAAACTGCCCATCGTGACTATTGCTCGGCACCATGGTATAGTTTCCCTGGTTATTGTGACTATTCAATTTTTTAAGTTTATTTTAAGTCTATAAATTGAAAAAATATTCAAAATTGCTTTGTAATAATTTAAATTTTACAATCTTTTCTTTTTAAAATATTTTAACTATTAATAAAGGCTAATTTCGACTTATTTTCTTACATTTTATTTAATTTTATTCCAGAATTAAGAAATAAAATTTAAAAAAATTATAAAATTATCTAATAGTTAAAATCAATGACTATTCTGTTTTTTAAGTTTATTCTAAGTCTATAAATTGAAAAAAAATTCAAAATTTTACTTTTCAAATTATTTATGCATTATTTTTATTTCTAGAAAATATAATTTTAAGTGACGAGGACGAAGCTACACTTGAGCCAGCTCAAAAAAATATTGTCGCCAAATTTCTCGAAATGGAAGGTCGGTTTCTTTTATGGTTTGGCAAAGGTCTGAAAACAGGTCGTACTCGTCATATTTTCTTGAAATAAAAAAATATTTAAAAAAGAAAAAATTGTAAAATTTAAGTTATTACAAAGCAATTTTGAATTTTTTTCAATTTAAAGACTTAGAATAAACTTAAAAAACAGAATAGTCATTGATTTTAACTTTTAGATAATTTCGAATTTAATTTTTTTTAAATTTTATTTTTTAATTCTGGAATAAAAGTAAATAAAATGTAAGAAAATAAGTCAAAATTAGCCTTTATTAATAGACAAATGATGAAATTTAATCGGAATTGTACTAATTTTAGACAGTTTGATTCATAATTACCAAAAATAAATAATTAATTTTAAAATATCATTTTATTGTATCCCCTCAGCGAAGCTACGGGTTCGACCTTGTATTTTATAATATTTCAAAATCGAAATTTTTATAAGTTAATCAAAAAAGTTTCATTGGCTAATTGATTGATTGATTGAAATTTTCAGAAAAAAATTTATGTGAACTAAAGATCACCGTTAAAATACAGGGGAGCTGTAAGTCACCTATTTTTTTAAAGGTGAGCTGAGCTCAAGAAATTTGAAAAATCAATTAAGCTCACGTATTATCGTGAGCTGAGCTCACATAGCCAGGTAGAACCTTGACTTCTAATAAATTATATATATATAACAATCTTTGGTTTGAAAAAATTGTTTAAAAGAATTTTCTGCTTCAAGCTTTAAATAAATTAGTAGTAATAAATGGGGCTGTGAAGTTCATGTCAATTTGCTCATTTCAATTCGCTATTTTTTCTTTAACTTTTTTTCCAAACATTAAAAATTAGTTCTGCAAAATGTTACAATACGTAGCAAATTTGCTACATAAATTTTCTTACTATGCTAAATCTCTGCAAAATTTGTGAAAATACATATGCTGAGTTTTTAATCATTTTTTTCTGCATTTTGGGTGCACACATTTTGGGCAAAATAAAGTTTTATTACTATTACTATTTACTATTTTCAATTTGATTTTTTGCAAATGCACAAAAAAAAAATTCATCATTTGATTTAAATTCAAAAAAAAATTTAAAAATTTTTTGCAAAGTAATATTTTTAAATTGTAAATAGTAATAGTAATAAAACTTTATTTTGCCACATTTTGCAGATTAATATTGGGAATGTAGCAAAAAAAAGCGAATTGAAATGAGCAAATTGACATGAACTTCACAGCCTGGTAATAAATAAATTTACTTCTAACAAATCTTTCCATGGAGTTTATGTCACATTTTAAACAAGGCTGAATTCCAACTTTACAAATTGGAAATCTAAATTTTAAGAAATTATTTCGGCAAACTTAAGATTTTTGATTATTTTTTTAAAAGTTAAAATATTTTTTCAGAATTTTCAATTTTTTTTCAACCAATCAAAATATTGGATAAACCTCGAGTACTTGCGTTTCAGCGCATGTACTACGAAGCACGTAAATACGATAGTAATTTGTTACAAAAAAAAGTATTAAGAAGTGTTTTTTATTGAAACAATTTTTTGTATTTAATTTTAATATTTAAGAATCTAAAAATGAATTCAATCGATCTGTAAAGGTATTGACACTAGTCTCTTCGATTGAATTGAAATATACTATCCTCAGCCGATCATTTTACATGTTTTAGATTTAAACTCTTCTTTGACAGTTTTTTCGAAAACATTAAAATCAAAATCTGCGTTGGGATAAAATTTACGCAGATCACTCTTTCCAGGTATAATATAATTAAAATACTCTACATATTCTTCATTTATATTTTTTTTCTCTACATGAGAATAAGCTTGAATAGAAATAGCCGCCTTGTCTTTTTGTTCATTAATCAGCTTGTGAGTTTGATAAAAACAAGGAGTCTTCCATGTTATATTACCGGCATAAATGCTGCTAGATTTAATTACTTTAGGAATTTCGTTGTAATTATCAGAGAGTGGATTATACCATTCGCTTTTTAAAACACCTGAAATTATTTTTATTATTGCTACGGTATCACCATGGTTATGCACTGGAGAGTAATGTCCTTTAGGCCAAATTTCTAACACATATGGTTGCCCTGGTTGACCCAATGTACCTGAACTAATACCAACTGGCACTCTTATATAACTGCTTTTATTATCATAAGTACCAAATGAAGACGACTTTTCAGCTATTTTTCTATTCAATAAACATCCTTCTTTATCTAGTGAAAAATTTATTGCGTCGTTTAACTCGTTATCTGGTACAATTGCTTTAATTATTTCGTAGATTTCTTGGCCTTCTTTTGGAAGTGTATTAGGAAATACAAGCAAATTATTATGTAACCTTTCAAAATCTAATTTATCTGAAGGATTCCAAATGAATGGATCACGATCTTTGACAAAATTTTCGCCAAGACACACTTGTTCAAACAAATCCACGTTTTGGTCAAAAATAAGTTAGAAATTTTTCTGAGAGAATCGAATGCTTCCCGTGATTTGGCTCTAAACTCTGCCACTAGATTATTTTTCATCACATAACCTTGTCCAAATTTAATATAATTTCGACTAAAATTATGTCGGTCTAGAGCATACATCGAAACCCAAATACTGCCTCTAGAGGCATTAAAATGAAGCAAATTATAATTTGGCGGATTTTGTTCAGTTAATTCAAGAAGATGTTTAGATGTAATAAGTTTGATTTTCGAATCTTCGATTTGAAACGTGAAATTTCCAATCATTAATTTAACTGTGTTAACTTGGGGTGATACCGGTTTAAGAACATTACGAACTGAGAACTTTTTTAGTTTTGTCAAAACAGTTAAATCTGATTTTGAAGAACAATCAAACCCCAAATGTAAAGGCGGACTTATTGATTCTAAAAATAAGTAATTTATAAAGAAATAATTATTGGGTTATATTTTTATGGTCAGTGACTGAATCAGAATGACAAAATTTTTTAATAAATTTCAAAGAACACTTTTTTGGAATTCAGCCGTTCTCTATGTTATAACCTTAATATTTTTTGTTAGATAAAGCAAAAATATTTAAAAAAAATAAAATTCATTAATTCTCGTAATTGATATTGAAATTTTTTCGCTGATATTGAATTTGAAAATCAGTACAACTAAATTTGATAATGATATTGAGATAAACTGATATTAGTTTTCAAAATCAACTGATATTCAAGCTTACAAGACGCAGACAGTTTATAAAAGTTTATTTCGATTGAAAAAAAAAAAATCAAAAAATGTACTAAAACAATTGATGCAATATGACAACTTTCTTCTAATGAAACATTTTTTTTTAAAGTTTGAATTATATTACACAAAAAACTTTTGTAAAATAAAATTTTAAAAATTAAAAACAAATAAATTAACAAGAGTTTAATATATGGTTAATAACTAAATTAAATTTTGGTAAACCCAGTGGCCAGATTAATTCCTTGACATTCGGAATATCTAGTATAAATTTGATTGATATTTTTCCAAATATTTTTGTCTAAAATATTTCTAAAACGGAAGATTAAAACTTCTGTAAATCAAAACGTAAGTATCTAAAATTGAAATCTAATTTAACTTTTTTTTTTTAAATTTTCAAAATTTATTATATTGATTTTGGACATTTAAATGACCATTTGTTTTTATAAAATTCGATTTTAGTTCGAAGAATTAGATGTTCTAAAAATCAAAAAAAAATGGCTAATATTTTCCTTAAATACTTTAGGGTTGTTAAAATTCAAAAAAATTTAGTTTTGGAAAAAAATTTTTTTTTCAAAATTAAATATTCAAAAACAAAATGTAAAAAATTTATTTTGAATAATAATTTTAGAAAAGATTTTGAATTCTAATTTTGTAATTGGAATTTTTCTTTTTAATATTTCAAAACTATTTTATTTTCAAAATTGAATTTGAAACAAATCAAAAAAAATTTTTCTAGATAGTTATCTTCGTTAATAAAATTTTTATATGTAATTTGATTAATTTAGCAAGCCACAGTTCGTTTAGTTGTATATTTTTGTCAATATTGTCAATTTATTGTGAATATATTGATCTATAACCTTTTATTTATAATCTTTTTTTCATTAATTTAAGATAAATTAAACTTTATACGTAATTTTTTCGTAATTTATTGTTGAGATGTTTAATAAAGTTCAAAAAAACAATTGAATTTACATTAAATTCTTAAATTTTTGAATAAGAATTTAAAAAATTACAGTTTTGAATTTCGACTTTTGAAAAACAAATTTTTATTTCAAAAAACGTCTTTAGTTTTGTTTTAAATTATTTAAAAGGTTGATTTTGACGAATTTTGAAACAAAACAAGATATTTTGCAACTTTTTTAAACAAAACCATTTCTCAAAATTAAAATGAAGAATTTGGGAGAATTCCAAATTTTATTTTGAAATTAACAACCCTAAAATACTTTACAAACTTTTTTGAGATATTTTGATTTAAAGATGCAAAAAAAAAACTTTATTATAAAAAAGTTGCCATATTGTTTTCGACACTTTTATTTCATTGTCTCTTCCTCTCCTGTTATCGCCACCAGCAACGCAAAAATCAACAGTCGAAACAATAAATTATTTAGATGCTTTTTGAGAGTCTAGTAGCAGTAATAAGCGTTTATAATAATAACTGAAAGGTCAATTTTATTATTAATTTTTTCTTAATTAGAAAAAAAAATAAAAAAATTGCATTTTTTTTGAACCAATCTTTCAATGAAATAAGGCGAAAATCTACGTAAAATTAAAAAGATTAACAGTTTTATTCTTCAAATTCAAAAAAAAAAGAATAATTTAGGCTCGATTTCTGACTGACATATCTTTCATTCTTTGGCGTTGTTGAGCATCAAAAAAATTCAATTAAAAATATAATTTATCTTTATTTCTAATTATAAAGTATAAATAAAAGACTATATTTATGTCAAAAGTAATTGAAATAAATATATTAATTAAATTTAAAAAAGGATTGAAATGGAAAAATTCAACATTATTTTTTTTCAGATGTTTTATTTTTATGAGATGTTAAAATTTATTTGGCTAAGCTTAAAATGTATCTGTTTTTTTTAATTTTAAAAGCAAAAAAAAAAGACTCTCAATGCCATAAAAAAAACATGAATCTTAATATCAAACAGTGTTTAAACTTGCTAAAAAAATACTCAAAGTTTAATATTTTTTTTTGGATTTGTTAAAACTAAAAATAAAACATATGAAATAATTTTTAGAGACTGTGTTTTTTCGAAGAGTTGTATTTCTAAGAACGATAGTTAACAGTATTTAAGCTTTAAATAAGTTTTTAATTTTTCTTGAAAAAAATAAAATCTAAATTTTAAACAACATTTCAGATGTCTAATTCAACGCCATTAAAAAGAAAAAAAAGATTAAGCCGAATAATAAACGACAGTGATGACAGTGATGAGATAGGTCTTGAATCTCATAAATCTAAAAATTCAAAGACAGAAAAAATAAAGCGAAAAAATTATGTTCAAATTTCAGATGATGAGAGCGAAGAAACAGGAATATATTGCTTGATTCAGTTTGTCTCAAATCCTGAACGTTTTGATATTGTTTCTGAAAAACAAGTCTCTTTTGATCCTAAAGATGATTCTTGTGGAAAAGTCAAGCACTATTCTAAATCGTTTGATGTTATAATATTGAAAAAAGGTATTTTTATCTAAGTCTTGATTTATAAAATTTTAATTTTTTTTCCTTAGGCTCTCAAGATTATATCAAGAAAATGGCTGATAAGTATTCATTTAATTTGCCACTTGAAACCACTGATGAAAGTGAATTAGACTCAAGATCAAATAAAAGTTTGTTTTAAACTTTTTTCGAATTAACGTCGAGTTCGTGTTATACAAGTACCGTAACGTCCTTAGACTTACTTTTTACGAACTTAACTTAATCCGGCAAAGAATAAAATTATTTTTTAATTTATTTTTACATATGGAAATTTTTTGGTAATTTTCATAAAAATTCAAAACAGTTTTGTTGGTTAGTTAGAGCAAGAGAAAAAGGCAAATTAAAATTTTTTATTTTTGATTTCTTTTTGCAAATAAAATGCATGCATATTGCGTATTTAAAAAAAATACAAACACTTTACATTAAATTTTGTTAGATCGTGTGATAAAACTTAAAATCACATGATCCAAAAAAATTTGAACCACTAAAATGCATAATTATTTTTTATAAATCAAAAAATAAAAAGTCAAAAAATTTTAACTTGCCAGTGAGAGACTATTATTGCTATGAAAAAAGTGCTATAATTCTTTGCATAATTTTTAAAGTTGCGATTTCTTTAAACCAATAAAAATATTTCTTAAATTTTCTCAAATTTTACTCTTTTTCAATGTATTCATCTTTATATGAATTTAAAGAAAGCCATGTTGTAAATTTGAATAAAAACAATGACGAACAATCAATTGTGTCTAGTAATTTTTTTGGGAATTCTGTTGTCGCTAGAATTCCGTTTCCAAACAATGATGTCCCTGAGCCTGTTAAACCATTTATTTAAGAATCTTTTGAGATTTTCTCAAAGCAAATCGCCGCCAAGTTAGACGAACAAAAGCAAGAATATGAATGTCTTAAAAAGCGACTAGTCGAGATCCAAAACACAGCTGACGAAAAAAAATTTGTAGAAAAATTTTTTAGTTTTGTTTAGAATTTGAAAAAATAATAAAATTTTTTAAAAGATTTACAATGGCTTTGATTTAATCAAAGATGTTCATGGTCACAAACCAAAACAGTGGGCTCTAGAGTGCTGTAAAGTTCTTTTTACAGAAGACGAGGTGAAGAAATGTGTACTAATTAGTTCAAACAAGACATCTCGACCGCCTTGTTCTCCAAATCGGGTCAAATTTTTAAAAGGTATGACTTAATATAAAAAATTTTTATTGATAATTTTTCTCGCCTTGATAATTTTAATTAAAAAAAAGTTTAAAAATTAATAATCTTTATTTTACATATTTTTCGTTCAATCTTTACTTTGAAAAATTTGCTTTATTTATAATATTTAATAATATTTTAAGAAGATTTGCTTTACAAGTACAAAACCATACCAGCCGAGAAACATGATACAATTTGGAAAGCTGTTGTTAGCGATTTTAATCGAAAAGGGAGATCTGTCAAATTTAATTTAAAGAAACTCTTTGGTACCTCATCCAATGATACTAATTAAAAATTTTATAGCCGCAATTTAAACTTTGTTTTTGTTTTTTTATAATTAAATGATTTTTTTTGGTTAATAAAACTTTTTAAAAAAATGTAATTTCTTTTCTTTTTAACGAATCTAATGGTCCATTAATTTATTTTTAATCCAGAAAACTCTTAATTACATCTAAATAAAACTGTAAAAACTATTTTATGGCTTAACATTAATCGCTTAATTCAAACATTTTTTAAAAATGTTATTCATATTTATTTTTAACGTTTCAACGCGATTTTACTTTGACGTTAAAATCGCGTAAAAAACGTTAAAATGTGGTAACGTTTTTAATACGCAAAAAAGATGACAGAAAACGCGTACAATGACGCGTTTAAACTCGTTTAAATATGCGTTTAAACGTAATTAAAAAACACGTTTTTTTTTTTCTCGGGGAGCTGAGCTCAAGAAATTTGAAAAATCAATTAAGCTCACGTATTATCGTGAGCTGCATGAATTCAATCGATCTGTAAAGGTATTGACACTAGTCTCTTCGATTGAATTGAAATATACCATCCTATTAAATTTACGCAGATCACTCTTTCCAGGTATAATATAATTAAAATACTCTACATATTCTTCATTTATATTTTTTTTCTCTACATGAGAATAAGCTTGAATAGAAATAGCCGCCTTGTCTTTTTGTTCATTAATCGTGAGTTTGATAAAAACAAGGAGTCAGCCATGTTATATTACCGGCATAAATGCTGCTAGATTTAATTACTTTAGGAATTTCGTTGTAATTATCAGAGAGTGGATTATACCATTCGCTTTTTAAAACACCTGAAATTATTTTTATTATTGCTACGGTATCACCATGGTTATGCACTGGAGAGTAATGTCCTTTAGGCCAAATTTCTAACACATATGGTTGCCCTGGTTGACCCAATGTACCTGAACTAATACCAACTGGCACTCTTATATAACTGCTTTTATTATCATAAGTACCAAATGAAGACGACTTTTCAGCTATTTTTCTATTCAATAAACATCCTTCTTTATCTAGTGAAAAATTTATTGCGTCGTTTAACTCGTTATCTGGTACAATTGCTTTAATTATTTCGTAGATTTCTTGGCCTTCTTTTGGAAGTGTATTAGGAAATACAAGCAAATTATTATGTAACCTTTCAAAATCTAATTTATCTGAAGGATTCCAAATGAATGGATCACGATCTTTGACAAAATTTTCGCCAAGACACACTTGTTCAAACAAATCCACGTTTTGGTCAAAAATAAGTTAGAAATTTTTCTGAGAGAATCGAATGCTTCCCGTGATTTGGCTCTAAACTCTGCCACTAGATTATTTTTCATCACATAACCTTGTCCAAATTTAATATAATTTCGACTAAAATTATGTCGGTCTAGAGCATACATCGAAACCCAAATACTGCCTCTAGAGGCATTAAAATGAAGCAAATTATAATTTGGCGGATTTTGTTCAGTTAATTCAAGAAGATGTTTAGATGTAATAAGTTTGATTTTCGAATCTTCGATTTGAAACGTGAAATTTCCAATCATTAATTTAACTGTGTTAACTTGGGGTGATACCGGTTTAAGAACATTACGAACTGAGAACTTTTTTAGTTTTGTCAAAACAGTTAAATCTGATTTTGAAGAACAATCAAACCCCAAATGTAAAGGCGGACTTATTGATTCTAAAAATAAGTAATTTATAAAGAAATAATTATTGGGTTATATTTTTATGGTCAGTGACTGAATCAGAATGACAAAATTTTTTAATAAATTTCAAAGAACACTTTTTTGGAATTCAGCCGTTCTCTATGTTATAACCTTAATATTTTTTGTTAGATAAAGCAAAAATATTTAAAAAAAATAAAATTCATTAATTCTCGTAATTGATATTGAAATTTTTTCGCTGATATTGAATTTGAAAATCAGTACAACTAAATTTGATAATGATATTGAGATAAACTGATATTAGTTTTCAAAATCAACTGATATTCAAGCTTACAAGACGCAGACAGTTTATAAAAGTTTATTTCGATTGAAAAAAAAAAAATCAAAAAATGTACTAAAACAATTGATGCAATATGACAACTTTCTTCTAATGAAACATTTTTTTTTAAAGTTTGAATTATATTACACAAAAAACTTTTGTAAAATAAAATTTTAAAAATTAAAAACAAATAAATTAACAAGAGTTTAATATATGGTTAATAACTAAATTAAATTTTGGTAAACCCAGTGGCCAGATTAATTCCTTGACATTCGGAATATCTAGTATAAATTTGATTGATATTTTTCCAAATATTTTTGTCTAAAATATTTCTAAAACGGAAGATTAAAACTTCTGTAAATCAAAACGTAAGTATCTAAAATTGAAATCTAATTTAACTTTTTTTTTTTAAATTTTCAAAATTTATTATATTGATTTTGGACATTTAAATGACCATTTGTTTTTATAAAATTCGATTTTAGTTCGAAGAATTAGATGTTCTAAAAATCAAAAAAAAATGGCTAATATTTTCCTTAAATACTTTACAAATTTTTTTGAGATATTTTGATTTAAAGATACAAAAAAAAACTTTATTATAAAAAACTTTACTTTCAAATTGATTAAAAGAATTCCTGAACAAATCGAGATGTTTTAAAATTTTTACTAACGTTGAATCATCTTCTTTTTCTAAAGAAGATGAATCTTCAAAAATATATTTTCGAAAAATTCAAAGAATTTTAAAAAATAATGGCGTTGTGAAATTCAGTTCAATTAGTACAATTTGTACAAAAATTTCTCTTAAAAAACAAAAAAATTTATTTAATTTTTTAATTATTCAAATAAAAAATTATGTAACATAGTGCAACATAGAATGTTGCGCAAAATATTAGTGGTTTCGTCTTTTAAATTTTTATTGATCTTTTAGATCAATAAAACAAAATCGAAAAAATTTTATTGTGAAATTTTTTGTCTTTAAGGCAGATATAAAATGAAATTTTATTTGCATTTTTTTAAAAAATAAAACTCATGCTTCTAACTACATAAAAAAATTAAATTTTAAATTTATTATTCACATTTTTCTTTTTCTTTCTTGTTTTAAGCGCCAAATAATTAAAAAAAAACAAAAGCTTTTTTAACTCGGAGCAGTCCAATAAGAGGAAAAAAAAACTATTTTTAAAAATACATTCTTCTTGTAAAAAAAAAATTAAAATTTTTAATTCTTAAATTTGTCTCTAATTTAAAAAAAGTTTTTATTTCTTTTTTTGTTGGACAGAATTTACACGGTATTAAAAAATTAAATTTTTGATTTGAAGACGCGTTAAATTTCATGGAAAAATGTGGTCTGGCATTTGAGAAAAATATTGGGAAAAGTATAAACTTTATTAAATTTTTTTTACAAAATTTTAAATTTAATTTTGTTTTTATTTTCCAAAGTTAAACAATTAGAAATGGTGACTGGTGGTTGGGTCATCACCGACGAGGATAATACTTATAAAATGTTCGGATTTTATTTTGATTGGTCGAAACTCAATCGCAAGACCAGATAAATCAACTCTTTTAAAATCATCAAGCATGTCCTTTCCTAGTCAAAATGAGATTAATTTTTTATGTGAAGGTCTCAAACCGGCTAAAATGGTCAATTTTAGAAATTTAAGAGAGCAAATATTGACTCTTCATTTATTCGATCTACATTTTCAAACATTTAAAAATGCCAAAATAAACGAGCCTCATCTTTTTCGTACTCTAACAAGCTCTCAAATGAATGCTTATTATCAATATAATAAAAATGATAGACCAATATATTTTGGTCTAATACAACAAATAATAAATGAACATCGGTCTCTAATGGTACAAATTAAAATCCCTATAGACACAGTGGAAAATTTAAATCAAAATTTAATTGATTTAAATAAAGAATTTAAATTTGATTATTTATTTATTTATTTACAAAAAATAACCGCTAGGTCAGCTGCTTGAAGGTTTTGCGCCCTTCTTTCGGCAAAAAAATAATGAAAATTTTAAATATTTACAAAATGTAAAAAATAAGTTAAATTTCAGAAATTTAGACAATTAAACTTTATCCTTTAAAAGGAATAAAAAAATAAAGAGTTTAAAAATATAAAAAAAAAGATTTTTATGTAGAAAACATTCCTTTAAATAAATTGAAATAACAAAAAAGAAAACATAATTTTTTCAGAAGAAAATTGAAAATTGAAATTATTTTTTAAGAAAATTAAATTGAGAAAACAAAATTTTATACAACTTTAAGTTTCTTACAAATTTTTAGATATGTAAGATAAAATCGATTTTTTATTTGTTTCATTTGGGTTGTAATTTTCGACTATGGATCTAATTTCATTGCTATGTAAGGTTGCCTTTTCTATAAAATTTGCTATTAATTGTTTTAATCGTATTTCTAAAGGGTCTAGATTTGCTATTTTGTTCAAAATACTTTGTGGCGTACGACGATTTAATTTAAAAATGATACGAATTGATCTGTTCTGGATTACTTGTAAGTCGTTTTTTATTTTCTTTGAGGTAATTGCGAATGGTAGAATACTGTATTGTATAAGGGACATAATTAGTGATTTGTAGATAGTGAGGAGGTAATTTGGATTTATTGAGTAAATTTTCGAGCTTAGGATCTTTAATAAGTTTATTTTTTTTTCGCATTTCTTTATGATATTTTTAAAATGCTCTTTAAACGTAAGGCCACTATCCAATGTTATTTCTAATAGAATAGGGTATTCGGTTTTTTTAATTTGGACTCCATTAATATTTAAATTTAAATTCGAACTAAAAATGTAAGATGGTCGGTTAAAGTTTCTCGCAATAATTAGGTAGTTTCATTTTTCAACGTTTATTTTAAGTCCTCTATTTTCTGCAAATTTTTTTATAATCATGGTAGCTTTTTGTAGAGTCTTGTTAATGCAATTTATTTTTGAGTATTTCACATTATATTGAATTTGATTCATCAATATTATAAATGTAGGCAAAGTAGTTCATGATGAAAATGGTTCGGAAGCTGATGACGATGAGAATGAATCAAAATATGGTCCATTTTTACCTACTCATACAATGATATCAAGTGAGAAAAATCGACGAATAGTAAATGCTGGTAGTAAGTCTGAAATGAATTCATTAATGCAAAATTCTAAAATAAATTCCGAAATGTCAATCAAATTACTAGTGCCTGATTTAAAATTTTCAATAGCTGATTTACACTTTTTAAACGATTTATACAATTGTTTTCTAAATGATTTACTAATGTATGTACCCATGCAATTGCCACCAATTGAATCCGGTTTGTATGTGTTTAATTCGGAGGAGAAAAATTTTACTAGTCCAAGTTTAACTTGTTTAATAGAGAGCAAGTTAAAATTTTTTGATTTTTTATTTTTTTGATTTTTTTTTGATTTTTGCAATTTTTTTTATTTATCACGTGATTCAAATGTGATTTTAATGTAAAGTATTATTATTAATTTTTTTAAATACGCAATATGCATGCAGTAATATTTTTTTTGCAAAAAAAAAAAATCAAAAATAAAAAAAAAACAAAAAATTTTAACTTGCCTAATAGAGGCTAATTTAGACACAGAATATTTCCTAGCTAATTCACATATTATTTTACACGCTCCATTCGATACCGATTTGGAAGATGATAAAAATTTTCATATGTGTATATTGGTTTAAAATGTGAATCACTAGTGATCAAGAAGAAGAATATTGTGAGAGTGATAACGATGTATCCAGTGGCAGATAACGTAAAAATTCTAAACAAGTTCAAAAAAATAAAAAGCATAAAAATTTACTATGTTTCATATTTAAAATAGATCAGTGTCATCTAAAAGCCTTGGTGGTACATGCTGATAAAAAAGATGGTTTGACTAATTACGGGGAATTTGACGTCAAAGCAAATAATTTTCAAATGTGTTTAATAACATCGGAACATTTTTAAAAAGAAGATCTTATTGAAAAACAATTTATATCTTTTTTACTGATACTATTAAAATTGGCCAAGCTAGTAAATCGACTATGCAATTAAAACATCCGACTAATTTTTTTATTTTTGATAACGTTTTTCAAAATTCAAAGACTAATACTCTAATTTCACCCAATGACTTCAAATTCTATTCAATTTAAGCACAGATAATTTAACACATAATGTAAGTATTGCCATCAAATCAAAATTTAATTCTAAACTCAAAAAAAAAAAGATTTAACAGTAGCCCTGAATTTTAATAATTTATCACTCAATCACAAATTTACATGGCAAAATAATTTCTCGATTTTTGAGTTTATTGATTTGTTCAATTTAATTGATAATAATGTAAGTGGCTATGAGGTGCCAATTGTTGTTGCTGAATTACATTTAAATGTTAATAATTCGATTGTTATTTATCGACCATAACATCTTAAAGCCCAAGCTCTTATTTTTTTTTCTTTGTTGATTTCGATGCTTTTTAAAATGTATTAGGGTAAAGTTCGCCTTTGACCGTTCTTCAAACGATTGCTTGATTTTTTTTAAATTTTAATTTCGTCGCATTTTTGCCCCTTAGACAGTTCATCAAACGGTTGTTTGATTTATTTAGATTTTCGACGCAATTTAAAATTAATTTAGGCTAAAGTGGCCCCTCTGACAAAATATGATAGTATTACTCTTTATGCTAGTGTTTCTTATCGAGACAAAAATTTCCGTTCAGAACATCCATATATATTTTCAAGAGACTCTTATGAAGCTCTTGTGTATACTAATTACAAAATTGGAGATTATTTAAAAATAAAAAACTTTTAGTTGACAAACTCGGCGTACCTAAGTCACTTGCTACAAGAGTCAAATTTAATTCTTAGCTTAAAACGAATTACACCGGTATATGTGTCTATTGTAACATGTTATTTGTCCTCGTCAAGAAATGAATATTTAATTATACTATTCATACGAGTGTCTTTATCTATGGCCTCAACTCTTAATAAATAATCTCCAATTTTGTAAAATAAAATAAAAGTCCAACAAGAAGATACACCACCTTTTTTTGACATGAAAAATTTAAGTTTTGAATTGACTGAAAATCAACCTGTAGGAATAGTTCTAGGTGAAATAATCGCTAGAGATCAAGAAATGGGTCAAGAGACGGATATAATTTATAAAATTTTATATCATAATGATTTATTTGTGCTTAAACCTATCGGCATTTTTAATCATGTTAATTTAGTTAAATTAATTTAGGCTTATAAGTGAGGCTTTTTTTACTAACTAAATTAACCGTAAGTAACTTTACACTTAGTTTCAAAATCAAACAGAAAAAAAAATTTTTTTTTTTTTTTTCAAAATTTTGAAAATTTTGTAACAATTTAAAAATTAATGAATTTTAGATTTTTTTAAATAAAATGTATTAGATGAAAATAAGACAGACGAATGACGACGACAACTTTCGACGAAATTAATTTATTTTTTCTTAATAATATTAGTCCTAAAAATTTCCTGTGTCTTAAGTTCCATTTTAAAATTTAATAATTTAATTTATAAATTTAAAACGAGTCAAAACGCGCCGTTAAACACAGCGATTGGTAAATTAGTCTTGAATATAAATGACTTGTCGAATTTTGACATTTTTTTAAATTCGACACGACACGACGAATCAAATCGTCTTTTTTATTTGGACAAAAATACACTCGAAATAAAAACCTACTTAAACATTAAAAATAAACAAATTAATTTAAAATTTGACCATTTAATTGATTATACAATTAAATTTAATGCTATTAATACTTACGATTTGAAAAATGGTATTCAAACATCCATTGATGAAAGTAATAAATTTTATAATTTATTAAAAGAGATTTCAAATTGTTTAGATCAAATTGAACAAAATGAAAATTTTGATAATTTATATCAAAAATTACTCAATAGTCTTAGAACAATTGATAACAACGAGGATATTCTAAATGCTTTTGTTTTAACGAATAAAAATGCTACGAATCAGGAATCATTAAACGATTCTTTAAATAATTATTTATTATCTTTTTATGAATATGTTAAGACTTTACATGAGTATTTGAGAGAAAAGAGTACAGATACATTTCTATCTAAATCCAAGTGTATATTCTCTATTTTAGACTTCACACCAGCATCACTAATATGTAAGCTTTTATTTGAAGACATGCTTAAACAAGAATCCTTAGAGAGTCTCACTCATAATTTAAATTTAAATTTAACTGCTATTATTTTGCATAATTCGGATGTATCGACTTATAATACTGGTTATTTTTATTTGGTTCTAAATGAGAGTGATGTTTTTAGTTGTTCAAGAAAAAAACCACATGAATTTGTCAAGGAGCTGTTAAGCGATGTACTCGTTTATTTACGTAATTTTAATAATATTGATATTAAAAAGGCTCATGATATTTATCACTCGGCGGATTTTAAAAAATTTTTAAATCGCTCACAAGAATTACAACACTTAAATTTAGACTATTTACAAAGCGATTGTGAAAAGCTTAGTTTTTTTATAAATTTACACAACTTGTTAAGTCTACATTCACATTTTTACATGGCTTCAATTAAATATTCTAAAGCTAGTCTAAATGATTCGAGTAATAATAATCATGATGATGATTTGTTTCTTAATAAAACAGATCGTATTTTATTCGAGCAAAAAATGTCTTATAAAATTGGTCAAATGGATTGTGTTAGTTTATACGATTTAAATTATCATATTTTATTTCGTCGAGATAGTAATGAATTAAATATTCTTAATTTGAGTCAACATGAAAATACAAATTATTCATCACCATCAAACGATGCTAAAAATTTAAAGTTAAAGTCTTTATTTAATAAAATATCACCTTTAAAATCGATTAATTCATCGATTAAATTGAGCAATAATGAAACACATGTTCAAGCAAGTGTTAATTTTGAAAATAATGAAGACTTGTGTAAATTTTCTTTATATGAAATAGACACTAATACCGAGCCACATTGGTCTAAATATTTACCAAGCGAGCACATATGTGATTATAAAATTCTCTTTGCTTTAATTAATTGTTCACAATGTGATCCGTCAATTTGTGTTTTCAATTCAAATGATCTACTTAATGATCAATTACAAATGCAAATGAAATTATTTTTAAACGAGTCTGTCTATGCTGATAACGAAAAGGAAATTCTTTATGTACCAAGTATTCTAATTGAGAATATTTATTGTTTTATTGAGCATATATCTAAAAAGTTAGCTGGATTTTTACCAGTTAAAAATGAAAGTAATACAATTAAGAATGAAATGGAAACCCTACAGTTCTCAATTTACTTAACGATTGTACACAAGACAATTAAGAGTTTAATGATTTATACTCATTGAAAATAGTGATTTATCCATACAATTTATAAATGATATAAAAATTAAGACTTAAATAAAATGATCATGCTTGTATTTGTTTGGCTAATCAAGAATCTAAACTAAAATCCTATTTGTATTTGTTTAAAATGAGGAATTTTACGAGACAATTGAAAGCAGTTTTTGGCCTGATTGATTTATGGTCCATAGACGGTTGTCTTGAGATTATTAATCACTAATGTTATAAGTGATTTAATAATCAGTGATTTAAATCAATTTATGATTGATTATTAAACTAAACCAGTAAGCTAAATTTATGCGAGCTTAATTCAGAAATTTTACGAGACAATTGAGAGCGGTTTTTGGTCTAATTGATTTATGGTCCATAGACGGTTGTCTTGAGATTATTACTTGAGAATATCTAGGAGTCAAGATAACGATGAAACTAAATAGTTAATTATGGATTTATATTTACTAAATGATAAATTTACAACAACTAAATATTTAGTGCGTAGATTAAATCGTGGCGAACGTTTACAATTAATATTAGACTTTGGTCATTTAAAGTATAAACTCTTGAATCTAAATGCTTCAAGGAGCATTATAGAAATCGATTTGGACACTATTTTAAAAGAGTGTATTTCATTTTAAAATAAAGTCTTAGATGAGTTGAATAATCAAGTTTTAATAAGTCTAAGTGATTTTTTAATTAGGAATTATAGTGATCTCTTAAATAAGAGTCAATTTAAACAAATTTAAAATATTAGAATTGACGGCTAAAATATTCTAGTACAAGATGAATCGATACATTTCGATTGTTATAAACGTCATAATTCATAACCTATTTTAATAATTGAACTATTATTAATAATTGGTAATATTTACTTGACAGATAAGATTATTAAAATATGCCGTGATTCATTAAATGACACGAAATTAAATAGTGAAATTAAAAATCTCTTAGTACAAATCCCTAGTCAAATATAAGTTTGGAATTTCGTCCTAACAAGTGAATCGAATGATTACCTAATTACGAATGATTCAAACAGTATATGACGAATCTGTAAGTCATCATTCAAAAATCATATTTTTTTTTATTCATTTAAAATAAAAATTTGTTTTTAGTAAGATTTAGACTCATTGCCTGATTGAATAACTTGGTAAGCTTGGCAATCCGATTTGGTAAGCGGTGTGAGTACAAAGTCATGGTCAAATTAGACAGATAAATAATTATTCAGAAAATTTGTACTCAGTCGGTTCAAAAAGTTCGTAGGTAAAAAAAGCGCAGAAAAGCTATTTTAAGAAAAATCGATTGTACAATCTTTCTACGACAATATCTTGAAAAATAATTTCTAATAATTTAAAAATTAAATTTTAATCGATTTGCCTGAAAACGAGCCCGTCTATCATCACGGGACGGTTCGCCTATCCTCGCGAAACTATGGCCGCTGCTTTGGTTCTGTAACCAAAGGAATCGTGTAAATGCTGATTTAATTTTTTAAATTTATTACAAACAAGAGTCATTAATCGAGTCCGTCTATCAATACGGGCTTGTGTGCTTAAGTGACCTATGCTTTTGATTCTAAATCAAAGGACTTGTTTGTAAAGAGAATAAATTTTTCATATAAAAAGTGCAGCCTTCCTTATATTCTTTTCTAATTTTCCTTTATACCACTAAGCTAGTCAATACAGTTTGTTTTTTTTCACCCGTTACTCATTCTATTCCGAAATTTAGATATTTAAGATTTAATCGTAAAATGAGTTCAAATTATTCAATGACATCTTGTAAGTTTTTATCGTACTAAAAATTAAAACAATTTATTTATTTATTTTTTTTAGTCAACTCAACCGAACTTTCAAGTTTAAAAAGCCGGAGAGGATTTCGTTATCTACAAGCTGACGAACTGGTTTTTTTTAATAATTTTTCTAGATTTTTTAAATTTTCATTTTAGAATTTTATTTAATAAGTCAAATACAAGCCGAAAAAATAAATATCGTAAGTTTTTAGCTATTGCCTCTGCTGAGTATGCAAGCAACAATGGTAATATTGATACAGCAGTTGTCCGAAAAATGTTTAAAAGTAAAAGCTTTTAAAAAAAATTTTCAGCTATAACTTTTCTTTATCATTTTCTTTCTAGCTGGTGAAATTTTGAATCCAAATTTTGATATATGGTTAAACACTGGAATATTTATCAAATGGGATGAAGAAGAAAAAAAATTGGCGCTTTCAAGCGATCGTAAATCTCAATTTTTAAAATAAAAAATAGACATTTTTTAATCTTTTTTTTAAGGTAATGTCTTAGTAAGAGTAACTTTCGAAAAGAGTGCTGAATATGAAAAAAATAAAAATGTCTTTGGCGAAAAAAAAAAGCTTCTCTAATCACTGACAACACTGAAACTGAAGTTTCAAGTAAAAATATTTAAATTTTCAAAAAATATTATATTAATAAAATTTTTCTATTTTTTAGATCAGCAAAAAGACATTGAATCAAGTAATTTAACCTTTAAATTAAAATTTAGATTTTTAAAACTAAACGTTTTATTTAATTTTTTCAAAGCTGATAATGGAACGCAAACAAAAACGGATATCCAAAATGGTAATAATAAACGTACTATAAATCAAAGTAGGTTATTTGTGAATAATCATAATTTTTTTAAACGTTCTAAAATAATCTAAACTTTTTTTAAGATCAACTAAACAAAAAGAAAAAAAAACAGGTAATTACTCAAGATTAAATTTAGAGTATTTTTAATTAAACATTTATTATTATTTTTAGTTACAACGAGAGCAAAGCAACAGGCAAAAAGTAGACTTTTTTTTTCTTTTATTTTTCACAATTTCAATTCATTTTTTTTAAATTTTAAGAAAATTCAAGTTTGAGAAATATTTGTACTGAAACATCCGATTTGTCTGATTCAAGTAAATATGCTTTTAAAGAATTGTGATTATTTATTTCAATCTTTTAATCTTTTAAGACGATGATGGAAAACAAGATTCGAATGATTAGCCTGAAACACCAGTTAAAATAAGTGGTGAGAAAATATTGAAATTTATTGAAATTTAAGTATATTTATAAATTCTTTTATTTTTAGCAAATGAAAAAAAGGTTTTGAATAAGAAATTAGATGATCTGGCGGTATCCTTTTTTGAAAAAACAAATACTGTCGTTGAGGATGCCAAAAGCAAAAATTTATTCTGGATGTAATTTTATTTAATTTTAGGTCATGGGAAAAAGGTTCGACTGTTTCGTTTTCTGATTCTTTCGTTCAAGAATTTAAGAATCGACAAGGAAAAAAATTAATTTTGAAATAAATTTACCAGAAAAAAGAAAATACATTGTAAAGAAAGTGGAAGTTTCTAATCTCCCTGAAAGCACACGTGCCATTGCAGATAAGATTTTTGAAATAGATAGTTTTTTATCAAAAAACTGTTAATAAATCAACTGATTGAAAAACAATTTAAAATTATTATTTTTTAATATTTTTTTTTTCAAAATAAAAAAAATCTAAAAATAACTCATTTTATTTCTCATTTTTACAAAATAGAAAGCTTATTATTCAAATAATCAACAGCTAATGAAATATGTAGTAGCCGTACCGAACTAAACGGTACTAAAGCGTACATTACTGCTGACTCAAAAGCGTACCGAAAACAGGGTTAAAAAAAGTTCCGATAAATAACGAATTCTTTAAAGGGAGAAAAAATGGTTTCTTAATAACGAATGATTTAAAATATAAAATTCAATTTTTTTAACTGTCTCCTCATCTCCCATTTCTTCAAAGTCCCTGAGGACTTTAATAAACCGTCCCAACCGAACTAACGACTCGGCGGATGAAGAGATAGAACAGCGATTAACGTCCGACTGTTCCTCTTCAGATTAAAGTGTTACCCCCTCCATGCAGGCGTCTCGTGGACACTCTGGTACATGTACCGGGCTTGGCGGGAAACAAGGAACACCCACTGTTGCAGAGCGGCTGGGGAAGGATTCGCATAGGCTTTTTCCACATGTCTTGCCCCTACACGAAACTAACCACTCATCGGAACCCTCATCATGTATCGATCATGGACAGAACCCTGACTCCTTTTTCTATGGAGCTTCAGGGGAAACTCATAGGTTTTTTCATGTGGAAGTAAAACCTGTAATTAGAAGCTTCACGCAGAGGTTAGGCGACAGCAGTGGACTCATCAAAGGACAAAGGCGTTGAACACGTGATTTTCTTTCTTCTTTCTCTTGAGAGGGCGTAACATTTTTTGAAACAAATTTTCAAAAACTCATTGGCTTACTCCTGGTCCCTCTCTCCATCTTTCTTATTTTACTAAACTTTTCTTTCTTTTCCTTTCCTTCTCTACATAACATTTATTTAGATAATGGGCAACTTATGCTCAAAAATCAACTGCTGTTGGCAACCAAAAAACGAGGACACACTCTTCGACGAGGAGTCCTACCCAATGATGCCAAGGAAGAGTGAGCCAAACTCGATTGCGCCGTCCTCCTCAACTCAACATCAACAACTCGAAGAAGAAGAAGAAAAAGAATACACCACCATCTGCTCTTCCGTAAGTACCATCTCTCCCTTACTTCCTTCGTTTATTTCCAACCCAACCGGACGTGATGCCCCGGCGGATGAAGAGGAGAACCAGAGCTTAACGACCTGCTGCTCTCCTTCTGATAGTGTTACCCCCTCCATGCAGTCGTCACGTGGACACACTGGTACATGTACCGGGCTTGGCGGGAAACAAGGAACACGCATTGTCACTGAATGGCTGGGTAAGGATTCGCATAGGCTTTTTCCACATGTCTTGCCCCTACACGAAACTAACCACTCATCGGAACCCTCATCATCTGTCGTTCATGGACAGAACCTTGGCTCCTCAACTTATGGAGATTCAAGGGGAAGTCGTAGGCTTTTGTATGATGAGGATCATTCCGATGTTAGAAGCCGCAAGCTGAGGTTAAGCGATGACAATGTCATTATCAAGGGTATTGACGTCTTTTCTTTTAAGGCAAGCGAGGGTTTCTTTGACGTCAATGCCCTAAACATGAAAACTAATATATTCAAATCCCTCCATAATATTACTTATACCCCTATCCCCTATTTTTCTACGGGATCTAATCTACACCTTAGGAACGTTATTGATAGATATGAGGGAGGAGAACCGGTCACGAGGAATAATTTTTGGGACGAATACTCCCATTAATACATGTTCGTGGAATCTGGGGGTCTAATCGGGGAAGACGAGCTGGAAGATTTCTCTGACATCGAGCCAGCTGATCTTCTTAACCCACTAGACGATCTTGATACCGAACAAATAACTTGGTCGGGAGGCAGCTAACCGAAGAAGGCTCATTGTCTCTGGTATTGGAGATTTCTCTCCACAGCGAGGTCTCAGAGTTAGCCTTGCGGAAGACGTAGTTATCGAGAGCTCCTACAAACCAGCCCCTTACATAAGAGATTTCAATGAGGAATTCCCAATACCCAAAAATCTTTTCAACAAATGGAAAGATGGAGTCAGGATCTGGCCTAAAAAGCAATGTGTAAGAACAGCAAATGCTCTAGAAAATAAAAACAAAGGGGACATTAATAGGGACAAAGTGGTTAAAGCACTTCTCGACGCTGAAATCATCCAAGAGACAGTGTGTAAAAAACCACCACGTTTCTGTGCCTCTCTTTTTCTAGTACTTAAGAGCAACAAGAAAGCCAGACCTATAGTCGATTATTCGGCCCTCACGGAGTTCCTTAAAGCTCCTAAATTTAAACTTAAATCACTATTTCAAGTAGTGAACAAAAAGTGGCCTCCTAAACTATACTACGGCAAGTATTACGTATTTAATTGGATGCCTTTCGGTCTATCTATAGCTCCATACGTGCAGCAACAACTTGTCAATTGTATCATAAGATTCATTAAGAAGTTCACGCCCTATACGTATGGACATTTAGATTACATTATTATTGGCCAAAAAGATCCTAAAATGCTAAGAAAAATTATCAAACAGCTCTTAGCAAAATTAAAAAAAATCGGATGGCAGGTTAATAATAACAAGTCAGTCTTGTATCCGTCCAAATCACTAGAATTTTTAGGAGCCAAACGGACCAATACAGGAGTAGAAAGGACTTTCGAAGCTTCCAAATATGTAGCTTCATTAATTAAGGAAGTGACTTACAAAGATTTCGCTCTTGAGTCAAAATATCACCAAAGAGTACGTGGTTACCTGAACTACTACCTAGCTTTCGCAGGGCGCGTACACTCAATTATAAATCTTTGGTTAAAAATGTCCCAAAAAGGTAGATTAGAATTCTTACCCTTTATTAACATCATCTTTAGGTGAGGGAAGATCACATTCAGGAATACAAACCCTGAAACAAAGGCCATCTTCTTCTCTGACGCAACTGAGGAACAACTAGGGGCAGTAAAAAACGGAATAGAAACTGAAATATCTTCGGTCCTATCCGGAACTGCTCCTTTAGGAGATATTATTTTCAACGAATCAGTTGCTACTTTACTAGGGTTTGAAATGTATAGGGATCTCTTATTACCGGGAGAGACGGTACAGTGTTACATCGATAACACCGCCACCATTGCTCTGTGGCGAAAAGGAAAAGCAAACTGGAAAATTACACTTTATAACCCTATATACTATTTTTCTAACCCTAAAAAAGTAGCAACTGATACGTTGAAAATAATATCTCCTGAAGGAGAAGTTCTGGATAGGACCGAAGATATTTTAGTTTCTATTCCGTTTATTACTGCCCCTAGTTGTTCATCAGTTGCGTCAGATAAGAAGATGGCCTTTGTTTCAGGGTTTGTATTCCTGAATGTGATCTTCCCTAACCTAAAGATGATGTTAATAAAGGGTAAGAATTCTAAACTCCCTCTTTCATTTACGCTTAACGCAAACTTTTAATGGAGTAGCACGCAGTTAAAAGATTGAGTTGAGGCTAATATTTAGAACCAAATAATTTCAATATTTTGCTTGTCGTCATAAAAAGTCGTAAATGGCAAAACAAAGAAAGACTTTTCCATTACTTTACTCGCAGTTAAAAGATTGCGTTAAGTGTAAATTTTTACTTAACGCAATCTTTTAACTGCGTGTTAAGTATAAATTTCCCCTTAACGCAAATTTTTAACTGCGTGTAAAAGATTGAATTGAGTCTAATATTTAGAGCTCTATCTTAAAAGATCAAATAATAAATTAGCAAGTTAAATTAGCATGATTAAATAAGCCAATAAAATTTTTAATTACGCAAAAATAGCAATAAGCTAATTAAAAAAAGCAAGTTCATAAGAGCAAAAATTTATCAATTTATTAATTAGATAAGTTGAAATTTTATCTTTTTGATCTTAAGCTTCAAAGCGATCAGTCATAAATTAAAGAAAATTAAAAAATTTTTTTAATTTGAGATTCCAATTAATTTAAATTTTAAGGAATAATACTGTACAAAAAGGTTTATAAGTGAAAAATTTTAAATTTAAATTTTTTTTTAATTTTGAATTTTTATTCATACAGTTTCCAATTTAGTCATTTAATGGCGGAATAAAATTTAAAGAAACTATAAAATTGATTAAAAAAAAGAAAAAAATTTATCTGGTAATTTGATTTTCAGGTAATACTTGCTAAATAGATTACTGCTAATATTATTAGACTAATTAATAAAGAAAAAGATATTGACCTTTATATCTTGACTAATGACATCAAAGTTTATCAATTAATATATCTAAAAAAGTTAATTATTTATAAAAACCGTTCAAATAGTTATCAATTTAGCTCCTTCAAAATCAAAACGGAAGGTAATTTTAGCGTCAATTTTATATTTCCTAACATTAAAATTGGCATGACAGTGAAAAAACTTATAGATAGTTTTGATTTCGACTTTTCAAAAATTTTTTAAAGCTTTAAAAAACATTCTATTTTTGTTCATATTAATTTATTAGAAGGTTGTAAAAACATTCAGTCAGAATTCGACTTAAAAAGGAATAAAGGTTTAAACGTTTACAGATATAGACTGGAATTTCTTTACAAATGCTTTTCAGTGATAATTCCGGAATTAAAAGACTTTCATTATGAATTTATGCCGAAAAATTTTTGGAGATATGATTTAACAAGATTCATTAAATACGTTTTTAAAGGATACTATTCAGTTACTGAAGAAGAAAATTTGATAAACATTATATCCTATTTCGAAAAACCTTTAGCAAGATTTTTGAAAATTTATTACGAGAAAAATGTGGCTATAGTCTAATATGTAAACTTTAGTTCACTTAATTTTGAAAAAAAAAAATAGGTGAACTTTTTGCATAATTAGTTCACCTAATTTTTTTTTTCAAATAATTGGTAATTTTTTTTTTCAATTCTAGCAATTAGCAAATTATTTTGAAATCAAAATGCCAAAACATGAAATAAATAAAATTGAATTA
>NTPY01000891.1:57777-69527 GCA_002922825.1 Brachionus calyciflorus
GAATATGACACCAATATTCCAGACTTTGTCAAATTCCTGGGAGATATCGAAAAAAAGACTAAATTCTTTGTTATTTCTGATTAGGGATTCAAAGACCTTTTGGTATAAATAAACAAGGTTATCGGAGATTCGACGGTGTTGTATAAAACCTAATTACTAATCAACTCTTTTTTTCTTGAAAAAAGTAGAGCCTTTTTGTAATTATCCCAAAATTTTTACCAGGCAATTGTTGACACTTATGGGTTCTTACCTGGTGGTGTCAGAGCTTATTTTTTTTGGGATCATAGCAATCCTCGATGCTTTTCAACTTTTAGGAATTTCTGAGAGTCTATGACAGAGATCAAAAAAATTTAACTAATATTCGAATTTTTGAGTTTTCATGAGTTTTTGCATTTGAGACTAAGTTTCCAAAGTGAAGTATAACAGAGGTAGCAAGTTAAAGAAAAAACAAGTTTGGATGTTTGGCCTAGTCGAGAGAGACCTAAATGGCAAATGTTATATTGAGATTGTCAAAGATCGTAAAGCTTCGACTCTTTTAAAAATAATATACGACCATGTATTAGAAGGAACCACAATTATCTCTGACAGTTGGTCTTCATATGAAAAACTTAATGAATTGAGCTATAATCACCTCAAGGTTAATCATAAATATAACTTTTTAGACCCATTAACAGGTGCTCATACAAACAAAATAGAGGGTTTATGGAAATTAGCAAAAGAGAATTTAAAACAAATGAACGGCTGTCAACGAGTTCAACTTAAATCTTTTTTAGATGAGTTTTTATGGCGTCAAATAGTTACAAACGATAGAGTTGATGCTTATGATAAGATTATTTTAGCTATTTCCAAATTTTATCCAGCTGATTCAATCAAATTAGACCTTAAAGATGACACTAAAAATGAGAATGAACAATTTATGGATGATGATGAAGGTGATGATGACAAAGAGGGGACGTGGACGGACGAAAATGATGAATTGGTAAATTTGTCCGAAACCTTGTTGAATAATGATGAGCAATTGATTGAGTTAAATGTTTCAATTTATAATACCGACCATGAGCTGGCTGAAATTAATAATAAACTTAAGTTATCAAATCTAAATATGATAAAAAAAAAAGCCCTTGAATTAGAGAAAGAATCGTATCAATTTATAAGACCAAGTGATGATGCCATAAAGGCTGTAAGTGACGTTTTGCAAAAAGCAGATGGAAAAATTATGTGTACAATTTGTAAGGCTAATGGTATTGATAAATTTTTACAAAATGAAAAAGGTTTGATAATTCATAAATCACGTGTACATAATAACAAAAAAAAAGACTGAATTATAGTTTTTTTTTATTCAATTAATCAATTAATAAAACTATTAATTAAAAATTTTGACTTGTATTAAAATTTAATATAAAAAGTTCACCTGTTTTTTTACCTGTAAAAATAGGTGAACTTAGTTCACCTACCGTAAATAAGGTATTTGCATAAATTATGCTAGTTCACATATTAGACTATAGCCAAAAATGTTTAGACTTTTTTTTATTTTTGAAATAAAATTCATTTTATTATCTTACAAATAGCTCAAATTATTTTTTTTAATTTGTAAGCTTTTAGATAAGCTGAATAAATTTGTTAAATATAAAAGATTAATTAAAAGCCTTTTGTTTTAGAAGCAGAAAAATCTAAAAATAGATAATGGTCAGAGTTTATGACATTAATAATAATGAATATGAGGTAACACCGGAAATAAGAGATTTAATAGTAATTATACATTTATAAATGTTTTTAAATTAATTTAAAAAAGATAAAAAATCGATTTTTTTAAAAGGTTTTTTTCCAAATGCAAAAAAACAAATTTATTGGATTTAACGAGGATTACGAACCTATTTTCCAAGGTAGTAAAGGTGGTACTTTCTTTTCAAAAAAAAAAATCATAAGAAATATTTTAAAACAGATAAAGTAATATAAAATTTGATTGAAAGTATTTTTAATTGTTAATTTAAAATTTTAGAAAAAAACTGTTACAACGGAAGTAACAATTGCGAAAGATCTGAAAATGAGAGTGTAGAAGAAGAAAATAATACAGAAGAAATTTTTTGTTTGATCAATCCCTTAGATAATCATGAGAATACAAATATTTCGCAAGCAAAATCTTATACTGAAGAGATGATTAATTTTACATTCGACCTTTCAACAATTATTGTAATTAAAATTTCGTTCTCTTTCTAAATACTCTGTTTTTAAAAATTTTTATGTTTAAAGGAGAATGAAAGTAATCAATTCGAAGAAACAACTGACGATGAATTAATTCCGCAGAACAAATTTGGAATCAATTATTCTTGTTTTTTTTAAACTTTTTTGTTGGTAATTTCGATTATTAAAATTTTATTTTAATAATCGAAATTAAATATATATAATATAAATATAATCTTGTTTATTGCAATACTACTTTCTCGTAATTATATTACAGTATTTTCCGCTTATAATAACCTCGAATTTTCACGAAATTTTTTTATAATAAACAAAAAATTATTAAAGACGGGGAAAAGATCATGTCTATATATCCTATTTCAAAAATAAATTTATAATATCCGAAAAGTTATTATTTAAGAGTTTATTCTATCCTTAAAAAACTTTCCTCCTAGCTGACCTTTCGAAAAGAAGTCTTTTATTTTTATAAAGATTCTATTTTTTATCAAATTTTTTATAGATTAAGAGAAATTAAAAAATATATTTGTAATTTTTGTACAATGCCTCCAAAAAAAAATCATTTTAACGACGAAAAAAAACTCGTTTCAGTCACTGCTCAATACATGTTTGCTAACTCTTTAGTTGATTTAGAAGGAAGTTATCGACCCGAAAAAAATCATTTTAAAAATATTTTGAGCCAATATAATGGATCAATTTGTAATGATGCTCTTGCAAATTTGTATACAAAATGGAAACGAAATGACAAGAATTTTAGAACAAATGTTCAAAACATGTTGTCGGTTAAGGATGAAGAAATTTTGTCGACAAGTAAAAAACCAAATGAATATCATATCATTTTTTCAAGCGAAGAATGGAAAAAATTATCAGAATTTATTTCAATAGGACAGAGAAAAAAATTCATTTCCGAAGCCAACCATATATTGACAAATAAGTTCCGTAATCATGGTTTTGAATGTTATTTTAATTTGAAAAACAATTCATTTTCTACTGCTAAGAAAAATTTTTTGAGTAAGAAATTTTGGAGCGGAGTTTTCAAATGCCAATCTTGTGGTAAAGATGCTCGGGCGTTTATAAAAAAAAACCTATTGTAGATTTTAACATTTTGTTACAAATTTTCACTGACAATAAAAGCTGCGAAAATAAAGAAACGAGTATAAAACAGTCAAAAAGATTATGTGGAATTAAAAGACTAAATTTAATGAATGAGATTTTTTCTAAAGGTCCAGCAAATTTTCGAAACGAAGCTTTTGCCACAGGTAAAAAATAATAATATTATTTACACCTTATTTTTATAATTTTATTTTGTTTCATTTAGGTGATAAAGATTAACAAAATATTAGCTTTGCAAACATCAGAAAAATGAGTAGTCAACATCGTCATCGGCATCAACTTTCACACAATTTTTTAGCGGATGCTGATTCTGCAAAAAATGTCTTTGACCTAATGCTTCCAAGAAAAGATTATAAATCAATCAAAGGGTTTATTCAAAAAATTCAATCAAATCCTTTCGGTGTTCTATTGATTTCCGATATCCAAGCAAAGTTGTGGGCTTTAATAAAAGAAAATGATCCTATTTGGTATTTCGACGCAACTGGAAGCATCATGCCGAAACTTCCAAATCAAAAGGAGACACTTCTTTTTTCAATAGTTGCCAATGATTCTAAAAACAAAACAAGCATTAGTGTAGCTGATTTTCTTACAAGTTCGAATGATACTATCACAATTCATTGCTATTTGACTAAAATTTTGCAAAAGTTTGGACTTTATTCCTTTTTACATGCATTGTGTGAATCATTCAATAACCTAGAAATAATCGACTATCTTAATTTAACTTATCAAATATTAGTTGAAAGAAAAATCTATGCTATGAAGACTATTAACACTGTAATATACCTTTGTTCTCCTCATTTTTTAAAAAACATAATCGATGAAACAGAACGAGTTCTGAAATATCATGATCCAGTTCTAAGAGGGATCATTAAGAGAAAGTTTATCAAGGCTTTTTTATTATTACAAAACTCCATTTGTTTAAAAGAATTTGGAATCATTCTGAAAAGTATTAAATGTGTTTCCACGAGTAAATTCAAAGATAAAAATTACATTGAAAGTTTAGCACGACTTGAAATATTTTATTCAAGCATGAATGCCGATTGGATAAAAACTAATACGAAGTATTTAAAGCCTGAAAGCTCCCGAAACCATACTAAAATTTTTTTTGTAGAGAACCTGTATTTTAATTTTAGAAGAGACTCGCCCTTTACAAAATATTTCGAAGACATTCTAATGGATCCAATTGATGACAATAGTGTAATCGATGATTTAGAAAATAATTCTTTATTTTTCCCTGAATTGTTCCTTATTATAAAAAAGAAACTTCATCTTGTTCCACTTTGGTCCGGTGTAATGTTAAAGATTAAAGAATTGGATCAAACTCGACTATCTAACAATTATGTTGAAGGCTGGTTTAGCTATTTTAAAACAAAAATTCTAAAAATAAATAAAAGTGTTAGGAAATGTCGCAAGCTTTATACTAACGAGATAGCAACCCCGCTCTTTTTGAAATTAAACGAAAATATTCTACGTTTTATGAAGATCGGTTTAATATCTTGTATGAAAAAACAGAAAATAAACAAGATCATTACTTAGGTGACAAGATTTCAACTGAAAAATACAGCTTTAGAAACCCAAAAAAATCAACTGCAGATTATTATAATTCGAACTTTAGTTTTTTAAACAATGAAGAAGAAAGTATTAAAGAAAGCGTTAAAAACAAAAATACAAATGATTTAGGAATTTCAGAATATTTCGATGAAAACTATTTATATGGTAAATATATTTCCGCATTATTAAATATATTTTGCTTATTTTTTCTTTTATTTTGCATTAGATTCTGATTCTTTTGACGATGAAAATAATTCAGAATCAGATTTAAGAGAAAATGAAAATTCTTCAGAAATGGCTGTCGACGAAAATTCTTCTGATTTTCCTATTGGTAAATAAAATAAGTCTTTTAGAAAGCTTCAGTAGATAATGATTCAATTATTTTTAGAGAATAAGGAAGATGGACTAGATACTGAACCGAAGAAAGATATTTTTGAAAAAAATGGAATAAAAAAAGATGATCTTTTCTACTATAAGGTTGCCAATTTTTTGATTAGTAAAAGAGAAATTGGATATCTTTTAAACAACGATTGGCTTTCAGATACTGTAATGCTTTATAAATATATATTTTTTTAATCATTTTTTTAAAGTTTACATATAGATTCTGGAAGCGTGTGCCGAAATTTTTATTAGAAATTCAAAAAAAGTTGGCATATTAATGGACAGCTATAATAAATGATGAATTTTTAAAAGTACAAATTAATTATTTGCTAATCACTTAGTATTTTTTGAAACAAAATTTTTAAAAGATTGAAAAAATGTCGTTTATCTGTGGTTTTTATTGTCAAAATACTAATCATTGGTGTTTAATTTTTATAGATCTGAAATCTAATTTCTTTATTACATTGATCCAATGGGAGAAGTTGAAAGAAAATGTAATCAAATTTTTAATAATTGGAAGTAAGAATTTTTTAAATTTTATATTTTTTTATGAAAATAATTAAATCTTTTAAGGATGTACTTTAATAAGAAATTTAATCGAAAAATTGTTCTTAAAAAAAAACAACACACAAAACAGAAAGACTCTATCAACTGTGGTATATTCGTTTGTTTATTTCTTAAACAATTTCTTGAAGGAAAAGAGCTAAAACTAGACAGCTGCAAATCTTTTCTTGAAAAACAAAGGACATATATCAGCTATCTGTTAAAGCAAAATTTCCAAAAGTCTTTTTGTTCGTATTGTGGTTGTGATTTTAATATTGAACAAAAAGTATTAAAATTTGAATGTAGACATAGATTTCATGAGATATGTTCAGTTTTTCGTAACGGAATTACCTTAGATCTGAGTAAAGAGAAATTTGATTGCCCAATTTGTAATTAAATTGAATTAAATGAAATATATGTTCTTTTATGATACCCTCTTTAAATAAATATAGCTAAAAAATAATTTTTATTTTATTTTTTTTAATATTAATTTGAAAACGCTCATTAAAAAGCTCTTTTTTCCTATCAGCTGTATTGGTTTTTTCGACCATTTCGTCATTATTAGTGTGTTTGGTAATGTTTTTTTCATTGATATTTGCGAACGGCTTAATTCCTAATTTTTCGAGTTTTAAATTATGAGTTTTTGTTAGTTCGTCTCTTAACGATTCAATACGCTCGTCTACTAGAAGGTCAAGTCTACGCCGTTGTTCAGGGGTTAACTGCCATAATTCATTATTCTCCAATTTCTGAATTGTTTGCCAATTTTTCTTTCTACATTTATATTTATTATTAAGTTCTTCTTGCGTAACTTCATTTCGAATAGAAATAACAAATCGAGAATTTCCATTTAATTCACCATTTGCTAAGTTTATTCGACTAAAATTAGGCATTTTTTCGTTTTTAAGACAATCATTAATAAATGAAATGCCTCTTAAACATTTTTCAATTTTCTTCCTTGAGTTTACATATGTACTTATTCCTTTTGACACAGTTTCACCGTATTCATTTTTCATTGAATGAATAAATTTTAACATTATAATCGATTAAAATTAATAATAAAAATAAAAATGAAAAATATTATTAGGGAAAAACTTTATTAACAATTCGCGACGTTTCGGTAAAACGAAGTTACCATTATCAAGCTGTTAATTTATCTAAAAGGAATTAATAGGAAAAAGTTTGCGTTAAGCGTAAATGAAAGAGGGAGTTTAGAATTCTTACCCTTTATTAACATCATCTTTAGGTTAGGGAAGATCACATTCAGGAATACAAACCCTGAAACAAAGGCCATCTTCTTATCTGACGCAACTGATGAACAACTAGGGGCAGTAATAAACGGAATAGAAACTGAAATATCTTCGGTCCTATCCAGAACTGCTCCTTCAGGAGATATTATTTTCAACGTATCAGTTGCTACTTTTTTAGGGTTAGAAAAATAGTATATAGGGTTATAAAGTGTAATTTTCCAGTTTGCTTTTCCTTTTCGCCACAGAGCAATGGTGGCGGTGTTATCGATGTAACACTGTACCGTCTCTCCCGGTAATAAGAGATCCCTATACATTTCAAACCCTAGTAAAGTAGCAACTGATTCGTTGAAAATAATATCTCCTAAAGGAGCAGTTCCGGATAGGACCGAAGATATTTCAGTTTCTATTCCGTTTTTTACTGCCCCTAGTTGTTCCTCAGTTGCGTCAGAGAAGAAGATGGCCTTTGTTTCAGGGTTTGTATTCCTGAATGTGATCTTCCCTCACCTAAAGATGATGTTAATAAAGGGTAAGAATTCTAATCTACCTTTTTGGGACATTTTTAACCAAAGATTTATAATTGAGTGTACGCGCCCTGCGAAAGCTAGGTAGTAGTTCAGGTAACCACGTACTCTTTGGTGATATTTTGACTCAAGAGCGAAATCTTTGTAAGTCACTTCCTTAATTAATGAAGCTACATATTTGGAAGCTTCGAAAGTCCTTTCTACTCCTGTATTGGTCCGTTTGGCTCCTAAAAATTCTAGTGATTTGGACGGATACAAGACTGACTTGTTATTATTAACCTGCCATCCGATTTTTTTTAATTTTGCTAAGAGCTGTTTGATAATTTTTCTTAGCATTTTAGGATCTTTTTGGCCAATAATAATGTAATCTAAATGTCCATACGTATAGGGCGTGAACTTCTTAATGAATCTTATGATACAATTGACAAGTTGTTGCTGCACGTATGGAGCTATAGATAGACCGAAAGGCATCCAATTAAATACGTAATACTTGCCGTAGTATAGTTTAGGAGGCCACTTTTTGTTCACTACTTGAAATAGTGATTTAAGTTTAAATTTAGGAGCTTTAAGGAACTCCGTGAGGGCCGAATAATCGACTATAGGTCTGGCTTTCTTGTTGCTCTTAAGTACTAGAAAAAGAGAGGCACAGAAACGTGGTGGTTTTTTACACACTGTCTCTTGGATGATTTCAGCGTCGAGAAGTGCTTTAACCACTTTGTCCCTATTAATGTCCCCTTTGTTTTTATTTTCTAGAGCATTTGCTGTTCTTACACATTGCTTTTTAGGCCAGATCCTGACTCCATCTTTCCATTTGTTGAAAAGATTTTTGGGTATTGGGAATTCCTCATTGAAATCTCTTATGTAAGGGGCTGGTTTGTAGGAGCTCTCGATAACTACGTCTTCCGCAAGGCTAACTCTGAGACCTCGCTGTGGAGAGAAATCTCCAATACCAGAGACAATGAGCCTTCTTCGGTTAGCTGCCTCCCGACCAAGTTATTTGTTCGGTATCAAGATCGTCTAGTGGGTTAAGAAGATCAGCTGGCTCGATGTCAGAGAAATCTTCCAGCTCGTCTTCCCCGATTAGACCCCCAGATTCCACGAACATGTATTAATGGGAGTATTCGTCCCAAAAATTATTCCTCGTGACCGGTTCTCCTCCCTCATATCTATCAATAACGTTCCTAAGGTGTAGATTAGATCCCGTAGAAAAATAGGGGATAGGGGTATAAGTAATATTATGGAGGGATTTGAATATATTAGTTTTCATGTTTAGGGCATTGACGTCAAAGAAACCCTCGCTTGCCTTAAAAGAAAAGACGTCAATACCCTTGATAATGACATTGTCATCGCTTAACCTCAGCTTGCGGCTTCTAACATCGGAATGATCCTCATCATACAAAAGCCTACGACTTCCCCTTGAATCTCCATAAGTTGAGGAGCCAAGGTTCTGTCCATGAACGACAGATGATGAGGGTTCCGATGAGTGGTTAGTTTCGTGTAGGGGCAAGACATGTGGAAAAAGCCTATGCGAATCCTTACCCAGCCACTCAGTGACAATGCGTGTTCCTTGTTTCCCGCCAAGCCCGGTACATGTACCAGAGTGTCCACGAGACGACTGCATGGATGGGGTAACACTATAATCTGAAGAGGAACAGTCGGTCGTTAATCGCTGTTCTATCTCTTCATCCGCCGAGTCGTTAGTTCGGTTGGGACGGTTTATTAAAGTCCTCAGGGACTTTGAAGAAATGGGAGATGAGGAGACAGTGAAAAAATTGAATTTTATATTTTAAATCATTCGTTATTAAGAAACCATTTTTTCTCCCTTTAAAGAATTCGTTATTTATCGGAACTTTTTTTAACCCTGTTTTCGGTACCCTTTTGAGTCAGCAGTAATGTACGCTTTAGTACCGTTTAGTTCGGTACGGCTACGACATTTTTTCATTAGCTGTTGATTATTTGAATAATAAGCTTTGTAATGAGCCTTAATTTATATTTAAACAAAGAAAAAATTTTTTTAAAAAAAGCTAAATTTGAAAATTTTTATAAATTTCTATTTTGTAAAAATGAGAAATAAAATGAGTTATTTTTAGATTTTTTTTATTTTGAAAAAAATTTAATTAAAAAATAATAATTTTAAATTGTTTTTCAATCAGTTTATTTGATGATTTATTAACAGTTTTTTGATAAAAAACTATCTATTTCAAAAAACTTATCTTTAGCTTTATTCTATTTAAAGGAGCAAATTTTTTTCATGAAAAAAATAAACATCTTTTGTTATTGAAAAATTAGATATTTAATTAAAACAAAATTACTATTAAAATGAGCTCCTCCAACAATCAAGGTAAAAGACGTTCTTCAGAATCAACTGATGACGTTGAACCTAAAACAGAAATGTTTAAGAGTTTATAAGCACGAGTTTTTTCTTTGACACAAAAGAATTCTTTTTCTGTGGAAAATCAGGTTGTTTCAAATAATCATGGAAAACTTTTGATGAAATACCAAAAGAGTCCAGAAAAAAAAATTAGTTTTTTTCATTCAGATCAAAATGAAAAACTCGATTCATCCATTTCAAATTTTTCTTTTGAAAACGAAGAAAGACTCGATAATTTAGCTTTAACCGATAATCCACTAGTAAGTTTTTTATAAAAGAATTTATTTAAAAGGTTGTAATATGATTTTTCTTTAAAGAATACTTCCTTTGAAAGAATTATACACGTTTCACAAGCTGTAGTCAATTCAGTCAAAAAAACTATTTCCCAGCTAGTTGAAAAAATAGTGGTTAACAAGGAAAATATATCGAAAAAAGTAATTAAAAATAAAGATTTAAAATGCATATTAGTTTAGATTTATTTTGAAGTCGTCACCGTCAACCTCGTTCCTACAATCTTCAACACCAATTTTAGATAGAAGTCAAAATGAAGAAATTGAAAGTTTAGAAGCCGAAATTATACCAATTATTGATCAAGAATCTATTTTCCTTAGATCAGAAATTAGTTGTTTGAAAGACAAATTGATAAAGCAAGATATTAATATTAATGAGTTGAAAACAAAACATTCAGATGAGATTTTGGAACGGAACACGAAGATCAATTTTCTTGAGAATGATCTAAAAAAATTAAAGGTATCTTTTAAAATATTTAATTTATTTTTAAAAATAACCAAAGATTCATCAAAGAACTGTTATCAATCAAAATGTGATGAAATCTCCCAGTTAATGGAAAGGGACGAGTATATCGAAGATAATCTATCAAAGCAAATTGAGTCACAGGAAAAAAAGTAACTAATTTAAAATTATAAAGTATTTGTAAACTAATTTGAGCTTCAAATATCTTAAATTTATTTGAGCTTGATTTAAAAAATTTAAAGTTTAACATACTCTTTTTTAAAATAAAGATACACATTCTTAGAAAAAAAATTCAAAGACCTTGAACAGCAGTTAATTGATTCAAACAAGATGATTTCAAATTTGACATCGCAGAATATTGAGCTTCAAAATGAGATTGAATTACTTGGCTCGAAAAAAAAATGTCCATTGGACAAAACTTGTAAGAGCGAAGGAAATAAGAATGAACATTATAAAGCCCATCAAGTTTTAAGCAGTTGTCCGATTCGAGTTCTAGTATTATTTTTTTCAAAAATTTTACTAAAAAAGTAAAAAAAATTTAAATTTTGTGATTAGGAACTTGAAGAATTCGAAAATTCGAAAAGAAATAACGAACTTATGATTGGCGAAATCGAACGACTAAAAAAAATGCACATGGATGAGAAAGATATCAATGACAATCTAGATATTCATAAAGAAAAATTACAAATAGAAAATAAAAATCTAAATGATAAGATTTATGAATATGATGAAAAAATATCAAGATTAGAGACAGAAAAGTATTTTTTTTTTCCTTTAATAAAAAAATTTAAAAATTGCGATAATTTCGAGAAATCACGAATAATTAGTAAAAACTAGGGTTTTAAATTGTTTGAAAGAAGTATACAGGATACTGTAATCAATCAAAATGTATCTATAAAAATTAAGTGCCAATTTTTATGAATCTTTTTTATTTTTTGAATTATTTTCAAGATATAAACTTTTATTATCAGCTTAAAAGTTTTTAAATCAGAAATTAATCACATGACCAATTTAATGACAAGACCCCATTTTTTAAAACTTTTCCTTGAATTTAAGTGTCTATTTTTTTTTAAT
>NTPY01000891.1:69628-90284 GCA_002922825.1 Brachionus calyciflorus
ACAAGACCCCATTTTTTAAAACTTTCCTTGAATTTAAGTGTCTATTTTTTTTTAATTTCAAGTTTTATGGGATGAAATCGCCAATTTTGAGACTGTGTTATTCAAAATCATTTTGATTTTTTGATCAAATTTTTTTTTAAAAAAAATTTTTCTTAAATTCTAACTTGAAATGTTTTTTAGAGAAACTCTTCGTGGTGAAAACACACGTGTATTACAAAAACAGAATATGTCTGATGAAAAATTAAGAGATGAAATTGGAGAACTTCAAGCTAGTTTGATAAACAAAGAAGAGCAAATTAACCTTCAAAATTTAGAAAAGTAAGAAAATTTTATTTTAAATTTTTTTGTCAAACAGCATTAAAATTTTAATTTTTTTGAAAAACTATTGAAGATAGAGAAAAATTGGCTACGGGTGAGCGTTTAAAACTTGAAAATCAAATTGGTTTATTGGAAAAAGAGAATCAAGATAATTTAAATCAGAAAACAGCCGAATTTTCGGCAAAGTAAAGTTTTTTTACTATTGCAATTTACTATTTTCAATTTTATTTTTTGCATGATTTGATTTAATTTGAAAAAAAATTTTGAAATTTGAAAAATTTTTGCAAAGTAATTTTAATTTAAATTGTAAATAGTAATAGTAATAAAACTTTATTTTGCCGAATTTTTAAGTTTAATTTCTCAGAAAAAAGAGCTTGAAACTAAAATGTAATACTTTTAACTTTTAAAGCTTTAATTTTTCCTTAAATTCTAACTTGAAATGTTTTTTAGAGAAACTCTTCGTGGTGAAAACACACGTGTATTACAAAAACAGAATATGTCTGATGAAAAATTAAGAGATGAAATTGGAGAACTTCAAGCTAGTTTGATAAACAAAGAAGAGCAAATTAACCTTCAAAATTTAGAAAAGTAAGAAAATTTTATTTTAAATTTTTTTGTCAAACAGCATTAAAATTTTAATTTTTTTGAAAAACTATTGAAGATAGAGAAAAATTGGCTACGGGTGAGCGTTTAAAACTTGAAAATCAAATTGCTTTTTTGGAAAAAGAGAATCAAGGGAATTTAAATCAGAAAACAGCCGAATTTTCAAGTTTAATCTCTCAGAAAAAAGAGCTTGAAACTAAATTGTAATACCTTTAAATTTTAAAGCTTTAATTTTTCCTTATATTCTAACTTGAAATGTTTTTTAGAGAAACTCTTCGTGGTGAAAACACACGTTTATTACAAAAACAGAATTTCTCTGATGAAAAATTAAGAGATGAAATTGGAGAACTTCAAGCTAGTTTGATAAACAAAGAAGAGCAAATTACCCTTCTAAATTTAGGTAAGTAAGTAAATATTTTAATCACTTTTCAATTCTTCTTAAATTATTAAAATTTTTTTTAAGAGAAACTCTTACTGTAGAGAATCAAGAAAAATACAACCAAATTAATGAGCTTCAAGAAAATTTAAGAAATGAAAAAGATGACCAAAGTATTATCTACGTTCAGGATCAATACAATGAAATCTTGCAAGAAAGGTTTATTTTCGAAAAGCAATTAAATAAATTTTTTCTTCATTTACTTTATTTTTAGACAAGAACGAATAAATGATTTAATTAACCAGCTCGAGATTGAAAAAAATTTGAAAAAAACCAATTTAAAAATAAGAAAAAACAATCTCGAAAAATTCAAAAAGGAATCCGATGAAAAGTAAACATTTTTTTTTGTTTTTTAATAATTTTCTTTAAAAAATTTATCGTATTAGAAATAAAAGAATTGAAGAATTGGAAAAGCAGATATGTGATTTAAAAAACAGTTTTAAGCTTCCTAACGATCCTGAGATTATTATTTTAAATTCAAAAGATTGTTCATGTAAAGTATGTGGCGGTAATGGAAATATAGATCCAAAAAAAAGTTCACATAGAAAGTAATATTTAATGATATTTTTTTTAGAATTTGAAAATAAAACGTTTTACTTTAAGGGGAGCATTCTGTCCTTACAACCATATAGCAAAAAATTCTGAGCTTAAAACAAAGACAAATCATTTAGATAATGTTACAAGAAGTTATTTAAATACAATCAATAATGTCGAAAAATTTCAATCATATGAAATGATTATTGAAGAGAAAGAAGATGAATCAGATTATGATGATCCAGATTATGAAAATTTAGATTTTGATTCAGATGAAGAAATAAAAATTTCTAAAAAAGTAAAATTTGCTGATTCGTCATATCCTGTAAAATCTATTTTAAAAAGAAAAAATATTGATGATATTTCCAGAAAAGTAATTTTTTTACTGAATTTCTTATCAAATTAATTCCCGGAAAATTTTTTTTAAGAGTTTAGACCTTTAACAAATAAAATTAAATTTAAGGATTTTGGAAATCAAAACGAATCAAATATCAAATGATTCAACTGATCCGATCGTCGGTACTTATAAAAGTGAAGGGTTAGCGAATGGAAGATTTATCTATAAAGGTTCGAATAACGGCCTCTATTATTTAACTAAAACATTTAATCAAAAATATGTAACAAAACGCGCGAAAGTTTGCGTATACTTTTTTTCATAAAATATTTTTTTTTTTATTTTATTTTTTATCTAAATTTTTTTTATTAATTTAATATTATTATTGTTTTCCCGATTTAACTGGTTATTTGAAAATAATGTTTTTTTTATCATTGGCTCTAGTAATCTATCTCTTTATAAAAGGTCTCATTAAAGGATATTTGAAAGTTAAAATTTCTACGGGGATGATTGATTTTTTCGAATGTGATAAGGAAAATGGAAGGAATAATTCAAAAAAGAATAGAAAAAAATAGTCCAAATCAAATCAAAATCCGTAACTCTGAAAGTGCCTTTTTCTGGTCAAATATTTCTAAATTTTTCAAGGGTTAGCAAAATATTTATAAAAAAAGTGAAAAGTGAGAATGAGAATGATCAAATACTGACCTGCAACACCATAATGGTACTAAGTTCTCACGATTGGATATAAATTTGCTAATCCAAAAATAAATTTAGAAATTATCTGGTCGGAAATAGTCACTTTCAGTGAGTGATGGGTTTTTTATTTAGCTTTGGCAGTTTCTTTCTATTCTCTAATTTGACTTTAATTGTGAAAATTTCATAACTCGTTCGACTTTCTATAATAAGCCCAAATTATTATTTAAAAATTAACCTTCTTTTAATGAAAACTAACCTTTTGTAAAGAGCTTGATTAAAGAATAAATTTTTTTTTGATTTTAAAAATTTAGTTTCATCGAGGGTGAAAATTACACTCTAAATTTATCAATTTATCTGGTATTTATTGTTAATTAAGATATATTGGCACCTTTTTTTAAAGTTTATTTAAATCTAATTTTTTATTAAAATAAAATTTTTTGTCATTAAAAATTAATTATCTTCTATTATTATGATTTGATGTGTCTAGTTTAAAAAAAAATAGCTTTTTCAATCAAGTTAAAAATTTCAAACGTCAAGTTTCAAACGTCGTTACTATACCCAGCCTAATAATTAACTTTCAAATAAAATTTTTTTTTATTAACGGATAATTCGCAAATAGAATTCTAATTATAATTAACAGATTATTCGCATTTAAAAAAATGTTGGACGGGCAATCGAAATTAAGACTTTTGGAGAAAAAAATTTTTTTTGCATAATTAACTTAACAAATTTTTTGAATAATTTTCTAAATCAATAATTGATAGCCTAAACAGGGTATTGAGTTTTGTTGTATAACTATTTTGTGAAACATACTATGTTGCATCTTTTATTAGCTTTAGTCGCTCGATATCTTTAAACTAATATTTTTTTTTAACAATTTTGTTTTTGTATTGTACTAATTGAACTGAATTTCACAACGCCATTTTTAACATTTTCAAGTAAAATTGGAAAATTTAATTTTTAAAGAAAGGAAATTAAGCACTTTGAGCATGGGGTAGTTGTTAAAAAAATTCCAGATACTAGGTCCCTTTAGGTTTTTTTTCAAGAAAAATGACCCACCCCCCTGTCATAAAAAATAATTTTTTTCTATAAAAATAGCCCCCCCCCCTAAAGTTGGAAAAAATGACCTTTAGGAATCTAAAAAAAAATCAGCTCTTAGAAAAATAAATTTTATTACAATTCATATAAAAATAAAACAAGTTTTTTGATTAAAATATTAGCTGGATAAAACAAAATTTTATAAAAAACAAATAAAATAATTAACCGAAAGAAAAGGGTCTGCTTTTTCGGCATACACGAAAAAATTTTCACCAAACATAGAAAAAAAATTTAGCATACACAAATTTTAATCTTAGCATACTTAACTTTTAAACATACAAAAAAAATTTTTAACGAACATTTGGCTGATTAACATACAAAAAATTTAAAAATTTTAAAATCGCTGTTCAGCATACAAGTCGATGTTAATTTTTTTATTTAAATTTTTGTTTAAAAACAAATTTTAGGAAATTTAAGCGACTAAGAAAAGGAACTTCTTTGTTTAATCAAATTACCACTGGATTTTATTTGCTTTTTGAATCAACGTGCTTTAAGTTTATCCAAAAGACGTTTTTATTCCTTAATATACAGGATTTGCTAGCTATATTTAAAATAATATTTATGAAATAATTAAAATTTTTAAAAAAGTTAATTTTTTCCATTAAAAAAGTGTTTTGAAATTATTTTTTGAAAATTTGTATGTTATTAAAATTGTCTGTTGAAATTTGTATGTTAGTTAGTTAAGTGTTCATATTTTGTATGTTTTGATTATGGGTATGTATGCTGAAATTTTTTTTGTGTACGATGAAAATTTTTTAATGTATGCTGAAACAACAATTTCCGAAAGTAAATCTATAATTTATAATTTAAGACTTCGATTTTTTCTTCGTCGCAAATAGATAAAGGGGGAGCTATGTGTGGATGCTTTTCTTTGTAATGAATAGCAATATTATATGACCAATAAACGGTTTTACAGATGATGCATTCGATAGGTCTGTTTGTAGATGGATAGTTTTTACTAACTTTTGAAGCAGCTTTTAAGCTAAATTTAACAAAAAATTTACAGTCTGAATCTGGACCAAATACTGTACTTTTTCCTCGTCCAGAGCTTTTTTTAAGTCTAATTATACAGCCTAATTTACCACAATAACCACATATATGTTCTCCAACTGAATCATTTTTTAAAATGTGCTGACCTACATGAATCCTCATTTTTTCTAAGAGAACCAATGAATCACAAATTTTGCAATTTAATTTTATACTCTCTAGTTTATTTGTTTAAATTTTGTAAAGTAAAATCAGGAACAATATCTTGTTCATATGGACAATCAATCTTTGATAATTGAAGTGAACTTAGGTTAACAAAACCTTCTAATAAATTAAGTCCGTCTTTTATTTGCTCTGTTGAAAAGCCTAAGATATTTCTACTTTGATCAATGATTTTTAGGCTTAAAATTGAACTAAATTGTCCATCTGTTTTAATAGACTGGTCGTAGTTTCCTTTCCATATAAAATATTCATCCTCTTTTTTCTCTATTTTTAGAATATTTCCTGTAAATTCAGCTTCATTAAAATTACTATGAATAATAAACGGACATAATTTATCGTTGTAAACGATTCTAGTGAAATAATTACTCATTTACAGAACTATGATCAAGAGTCGGGGCAATTTTTTCAAAAGATAAACGGCAGTCTGATCGCCAAGGATTTTGGCTGTATACTTTCTCAATTTGAAGTCATATTTTTAGCCTATCTAAAAGCTCTAAAATATCACAATTACGAGAATGAGTTAGAGTCCTAACACTGGAGAAAAGTGACTCCAGCTGATTTGTTCCTAGTTGATATAAGTAAAGTGGCTTTTGAGAAAATTTTTTTTGGTAAATTGCTGTTGATATAAATGCATCCTGTACAGTAGACTGTAAATCATGATAAAGATCATTGGTAATAAATTTTGTTTTATGCTTTCTAAATATATAAAGCAAAAGATGAGATAAACATGCTAAATTAGACAATTGAATACTAAGGCTTAGCTTTGGGTTAACAAAAATACTAAGAACTAAATTGACTAATTCCTTAAAAAGCCTTATCTCACTCAAAATGTCTGAATTAAAAGGACTTTGGCTTTTTAATTTTTCAATAAATAAATTTTCATTCAAAAGATTAAAAAGGCTCACAGCTGCTGGGACATTTTGATAATCTTTTGGATTAAACAAAGCGTTAATTCGAGGTTCATTGGCTAAAAAGGTTTTAAAATGAGTCTTATTGATAGAGATTTTTGCTAGCCGAATTTCTCTTGACTCGCTTATAATTATACCACGAAGCCGCTTAATAAGGTGTTTATTGTCAAAATTGAGACCAAAATTACCAAGTAAAAAGTTCTGATCAAACAGTGTTAAAGACTTAAGACTAATAAGAGTCTCATTCGGTTTTCGTAGTAAATTTAAAGCAACTCTCCTATTTGGATCACCATCGGTAACAACATTTAAAATTTGTCCATCAGGACATATCCTTTCAAAAGTTTCAATAATTATTTTTATTGAATTCGATATAAGATTCTCATTCGAATGACAACAAATTGAGAGAACTAAAATAGGCCTTGGAATTATATCTGTATTTGAAATTCTTGACAAAGTAATAACTAAAGCCTCCTTACACAAATGGATTTCATTTTTTTGGTATTTATTTTTTAGTTCAACTAATTTTACCCATGAATCAAAAGAATAGCCTTTAAATAACATGATCAAAAAAAATTTTTTTAGAATTTTAAATTTAAATTACTTTTTATATTAAACTTATGGTTAAAACAAAATCCTAAAATTTCATTATTTCCAGGACTCCATCTAATTTTTGGCGAAATAGCTATCTCGTCTATTTTTATACTGTAAAAACGGTCAAATCCGTTTTCATCAAAAAATTTCGACATATTAATTAATACCATTTCTGATATTATTTTAGAATATGAGAGTTCAATATTCATAGTGGTATTCAAATTTAGAAATACATTAGTCTCCTATTTTAAGCCAGTATATGAATCTAATCTCGGTTTTTTTTAAATTTCTCTAGATGAAAAAGTTGATACTGACTGATTATCATATGTAGAACTCATAGTCACAATTTCTGAATTCGAATCAACCTCTAAATTTTCGGGACTTTTCCGCTTTGACACTAAAAAAAAAATTTATTAGAAAAATATTATTTATTTCTAAAAGGAATGCTCTTTTAGGGTATAGATCGGATAAAAAACTTCTGTATGAAAACTTAATTCAAAATAGCACTCATATATTTATTTTTTTTTATTCACCGAGAAATTTTTGAATTGAACCGACTTTGGCTCCCGTTTTATTTTTTTTACATTTTTCTAAATGTTAGGTAATATTGTAGTCATTCCACTTGTTTTTATTTCCTGTAAATTTTTCACTACAATAAGGACAATATTCAAGTTTAGATTCCATTTCAGAAAAACGTCTAAATTTGAATCAACAATAACTTATTTATTTGTTAAAAATCGTTCAACAAAAATAAAAAAAATATCTTATCATAATTATATAGCAATTTTGTTAAACTAGTTTTGGTAAATAATTTTGCTCTTTTAATATTATTTATTAATGCACAATTTTTTTTTAAATTTTTGTTTGTCATAAAAAATTATTTTTTTTCTAGAAAGGCCCCGCCCCTAAGATTTTGAACTTTTCTGACATTTTCTCACCATATTTTGAGTGTAAAAAAGCTTGTCAGAAAGGTTTTCTGAAAATGACCCAACCCCACCCGGCCTCGTATGCCAGATTTTTAAAAATATTACCCCATGCTTTGAGCAAATTTCTTATTTTACATAAAATTACATAAAATTGTTCTATATATCAATTTGTAGAGAAAATCAAGCTGATTCATTTGATGTAAACATCAATATTTTAGGACTTTCCCTTCAGAAGTTATGGGTAATAGAAGGAGACATACCAAAAATGAACCATAACAGTTTAATGCAATTTCCGATGTTGCACTAAAAATAAAAGAAAAATAATTTTTTCCAAGCTTTAGAAGACGTTATTAGCTTTCAATAAAAAAAGATTTGAAATAAATTTGTTAAGCCTAACGCTTATATTTTAGGCTTAAAGGTTCAAGGAACTTTTATAGTTTTTGTAACTTTTATCCCCCGAGCCCCCTCTTAACCCAAACTTTGTTGCTCTTTAACATATCCAAAATTCAGCCAGTTTCGTCCATCCGTTCCTGAGATACAACAGAAGGACACTTCCAGGACCCTTATAGCGTCATTTTTTACCTTTTTAATAGTTTTTAAATTAAAATTACCTACAGTAAAAAATCGAAATAATTTAAAATAATATAATTCCTTTTGTTTCCAAAAAAAACTATTTTTTTCTATTTTTTTTCATCTTATTTTTTGCCGATGCTTTGATCAAATAATATTTTAGACTCTCCAAAATTTTTAGTTTATTTTTTTTTGATTATGCAATTTTTTAATTGATAAAAAATAGTAAAGCAAGGATAAATAACATTAGAGAGAAAAAATTTGTCGGGAAAAATCTAATAAATATATTTGGGATTAATTGAAAGAATAAAATTATTTTTTAATTATTTATTTACAAATATTCTCATAATGTACAAATTAAAAAGTACAATAAAAAAGTAAAAAAAAACGCTAATCTATTTCTTCTTCATCTGAAAAATTCGTAGGATCATCTGGTAAGTATTTTGCAGAATCGAAACAAAATTGGGAATAAGTGTCTGACGATGTCGGTTTTAATACCACAGGATTTTCTCTTGCATATCCTAATAACCATATAACACTCATAATGTGTGCGCATGTACCGACCACGCGTGCCCTATTTTTGCAGGTACAATACCAGCCTTTAATTGTTTCCTTCTCAAGTTTATTATTTGTAAATTCCAAAAACACATTGTAAATACCTGTAGAAGAATGTCTTGATCTCATTTTGACTCTTAAAAGGCCTGGCTCCTCTAAATAATAGTTATTCATTTCATCCTCATCTATGTTATCACTTGTATAAGTCTTGACTTGTTTTAATTGAAAGACGCCTATTGTGAAAGCTTGTAAATAGTTGTAGCTTATACTAGGAATTCCAATTAAGAATGAGTCCATTTTTTTCTTGTAACTGTACGCGGGGGTCAGAACATATTAACCAAAGGACAAACTGCTCTAAAATCGTCACCAATATACGGAATGCTTTTATTAGGTACTACGTTTTTGAAATAATTTCACGTTTTTATAACACCATTTACTGCCTCCACAACCCAACGAGTTTTAGTAAATAGTCTTGACCGATTGGCTTCTTCAGTTGTATGCTGTTTTCGATTTTTTAAAAAAGAAGGCATTTTTGCTTCAATTCCCATCTCTCTTAAAAAATCGATACAGTCCCGAAAGCTTTTGTCAACCATGTAATCATCTTTGAGTTTGAAAAATTTGTTAAACGTAGTTTTATCGGTGTTAAATGAATCGATAGTTATTCCAGCGTCATTATTAGCCGTATTTGCGAAATACGGACCAAAAACATCAATAATTCTCCCTGTTGTAGAAACAAGAATCATAAGTATAACTAAGTGACGACCTAAATGCATAAAAATCAATAAAAATTATATTTTTAATTATTCATTTTACCTTTGTGCATGGAATATGACTTTTTTTGAAAATTAATATTTGACGATTTTTCTATGTAAACGTAAGTTGCATCCCATACTGTTATCAGGGAATCTTCGTCAGTCTCAAAAAGTCTTTTTGATAATTCAGTTGTGTGATTAAACAATCAAATCACCCCTTGTATTTGCATTTAGACCCAGATTCTTTGAAGTGATAGCTTGAGTAAAAGCTTCTCGAATTGGTTTTAAACTCTTTACAACGCGATCATATGAAGTAATATTTAAAACTTTTCGAAAGTCCCAGTCTTAGTCTTGCCAGGTAAATTTAAAGACTATCTTTTACACTAATTTTGAATCTCCAACTTTTTAATGAATCCTCAATCGAGCGAAAAACAGTATGGAACTGATCTTTAGAAGTTCCAGTTAACGAAAAACATCGTTTGTCATCAATATAATCTATTATATTAATATCAAAATTAGATAATGGAGAATTGTTTATTTAATTCAATTGTATATTTCGAAGACAATGTAGCTTTACAATTTCAAAATCTAATAAATGTAAAGCTTTAGTAGCTTAGTGTTACAAGATTTGCAAATCCATTTAAAATAATCCGTTTTTATCATTTTTGCCTTAAAATACTTTTTGAGCCAACCGGACGAAATTTTTTTTCTATATTTTTGGAGTTTCTTTTTGTCAGTTCTTTTTTGGCATTAAGCACAATTTTTAGAATTTTTAATGTGACATTTTAAAAAAATATTTAATTATAAATTGTAGAAAAATTTTTTTAAATAGTTAAAACCAATCCTAATGACTTGAAAAAGTTTATGACAAACATTTCAAATTGGAACTCCTTATTTTTGAGCTTTATGATAGAGTAAATAAAATCGAAAATTTTTTTGTAGTATATTTTAAATTAAAAATGATAATAAAAAAGGCTGATTTTTTACTGTACGTACCTTTTTGCCAAAAGTGGAGCCTTAATCTGGTTTTTTCAATTTAAAAAAAAGATAAAATATTATCGATTTTGTAACGTATTTTTACGGTAATTTTTTTTACTTCAAATATTTAAATTTCATAAAATTAAATAAACCAAAAAAAATCGATGATTAAAATTTCAAAACAACGAAATATCATTGCTACTAAAATTGATAAGGCTCCACCAGCTAAATTCTGGTATGGGATTACTTGAATATGAACATTAATTTTCATCACATTCCATCAAATTGTCACCACACTTTCTTGTGTAGTGTAAAGCATTCTTCTCTTGTAAGTTTTTCGTTTTAAGTTTTGAATGATTCGTATTTGGCCCAAAGCATGTTTGTTTATGTCGTTAGTATTTGTTTTTTCTTTATACAATGTTTAACGGTTCAGCCAGTTTCGTCAATCCGTTCCTGAGATACAACAGAAGGACACTTCCAGGACCCTTATATTGCTATTGCACACAATTTGAAGGGATATGATGGATAAATTAAGTTCGAAAAAAGGTCTCAAATTATTATATTTGAGTGTCTTTTTAATTTTTTCAATTACTAAAAATCATTCCCAATTTTTTATTATTTTATGGCTCCAGATTAATTATTTATTAAAAACAAAAGACCAAATCAAGAGAGTTTTGCAAAATAAAAGGCTAAAAATGGAAAAAATTTTGTCTTGTAATGATGATTTTATCAAAGATGTTTACGATAGTAATTCAATAAAAAGTGAATGTTTATCATTTTCACTTAGGACCGATGGAGTGAAGTTATGTGATAAATCAGACTTATCTATTTGGCCAATATGTTGGTTATTAATGAACTAGATTTATCTCATAGATTTTGTATAGAGAATGTTATATTTGCTGGTAAAAAATAATTAAATTTTAATAAAAAAAATTCAAAAGTAAATTTTTATTTTTTTAAGGTTTGCTTCTTAGTCATGGAAAACCACAAATAAATTCAATCTTAGAACCAAAAAAATTTAAAAAATTTAGAACTTGGTAAAAAATTTAATAGTGGTACAGAAAGATTTAATAATATTAAATTTTTTCTTTTATTTGCTGTTTTTGACAAACTTGCAAGGACAATTGTTTTGAATATCAAAATTTCAAATGGCTTTTTTGGTTGTTTAAAGTGTTTACAGCCGGATAAAACTCTTAAAACAAAAAAAAGTAAATTGTCAAATTTAAACTTTTCGTTTTTTTTTAATTAAATTAATATATGAAAAAAAAGTTAAAAGAGAGAAGTCAGGAATAGCTTTGTCTATTTATTTTTCGCAACTTATTTTGTTTTTAATTTGAAAAATTAATTTTTAATATAACTAAGCGAGTCCTTAAAAGAAAAGTTACCGTGGGCGTTGAAATTTTATAGAGCTTCAAAACCATCGGTAAATTAAGAACCAATGAAGTGTGTTTAGACAATTTAAGATTTTTCACAAAGGGAATATTAATGGTCGCCGTGTCAACTTAATTCTCACTTAATCTTTATATTTTAAGGTTCATCAAATCATAATCAATAGTTAAGACTTTACTGTTATTTAGCGTTAATTGCTTATGTCTTTTCCGATAAAATATTCCCAAAATATTTTGAATTATAGAGTTAACCATGCTTAAAATAATTGGTTTTAATTTTGAACAATTTGATTCATTATAACCAAAATAAAGTCTACAAAAGTTTCAGAAAAACTAAATTTTCATTCAAAAATGACTAAAAATAAGGTTTTTTTACAAAAATACCTCAAAATAAAAAAGCTTTCTAAAAAATCCAAACGGTCTTCGCTAAATATTATCATTATATATTTAAATTTTTATTCAGAAAATTTTCGAAATCGCGTATCAATTGACCTGTTTGTTCAAAAAATTTTAGTAAGGGTATCTTAGTGGATAAAACCAACTCAATTGAACCGAGAATTTCTTCAGTAATCAATAAAGAATGTCGTCTCAAAGATAAAGTTTTAGATTTAGAATCATCAAAAATCAATAATGTAATTTTTGAAATAAATGAATCAAATGAGGGTTTGGAAAAGCCTAATTGTTCAAAAAATTTAGTTAAATTTCCTAAAATTCAAAAACAAACATTGGAGAAAAATTCAATTATGGAATAAGATCAATTTTTTTTAGTACAATCGGAGACTGATAAATCTTTTTCTGTGATAAAAAGGTGTGATATTGTTCAAATGGGTATTATTTTTTTAGAAAAAATTTATCTTGCAAAATTTGGCGAGAATTTTTTCAACTGTTCAATTAAAAAAATAGGTTACTTGAAAATTGATATAATTTAATAATTATAAAGGTTCAAAAGAATCATGAACAAAACAATAAGATATTATTTCAAATTATGATGTGATTAGTAGTATTGAATCGAAAAAAAGGAAGCTAAAATGACATCAGTTTATATTAACTTTTTGACTCAATTTGGAACCAAAGACATTATAAATAATATAGCCAAAAATTTAATCGAAAACGAGAATCAAGAGTGCTTCTTAAATTGTGAATTTTCGGAAGTGAGTTGTGACATTATTTTTAAAACAGGAATAGACTTTTTTTTAGAATCGACTAATATTTGACACACTTCAGCTTTTCGTAAAATAATCACTTATTTGATTGATTGTGTTGAAGAATGTGCTGAAAACAATTATGAAGGAATGATGAGAAAACTTAAGAGCAAGAAAATGGCGGTATCGGCGTTATATTAGTTAATAGAAAAAAAAATACATAGAAAAAATCTCATAGAAGACAATTTTAATAGAAGCTCAATTTTCAAAAAAAATAAGCGCATAGAAATTTTTTTCATAGAAAATTAGCATACCGATAGAAAAAAAGTCTCATAGAACTATTTCATAAAGTTGCTTACAGATTATTATTATTGAAAATTTCAAAATATTGTAAAATGAGTGTTGATTCTCCTTACGTAAATAAACTTAGATCGAAGAAAAAAAAAATACAATCTTTGAGTCGCAAATAAACGATATCGATCAAATAGTTGAAATGTAATGCCCAAAAAAAATAAGGAATTCAAAGAAGATGAAAATTATTTTGAAGATGATTCTTTAAGAGGAGCTACAAGTTTTGATTGCAAGTCAAAACAATGCATTGATCCATTAGTTGCTAAATTGAACGAATTAACAATTGATAATGAGAATTCTAAATTATCATGGAATATTTTTGAAACAGCTCGAGGAGGTTATAAACTATGCTCGCTTGGATATACATACACAATAGGCAAACCTAAACTATCAGAAGTTAAGAACGCACCTAATTTTTACTGGAAATGTACTAATAATTACTGTAAAGGAAGGGCGATTTCTAATGGATTAGAACCACCTTTAAAATTAACTCAGTCTCATAAAAATCATGAACCTGAGCCGGCAATATTAGAAAAATTAGAGTGTATAAAAACTATTAAAAAAATATCTCAAGATTCAAATGAATATCCACGATGTATAATTCGTAAAATTCAGTCCAATCTTTCTAATGAATGTGTTCAATGTTAAAAAAAGATGCTTTACGAGAAATAATTGTTAAGGAAAGAAACAAAAATGATCTTTGTGGTTTCAATGCCAAACCCTTAGAATAGCTTATAATCCCAGACAACCTTCAAATAACATTTAAAAATAAAAAGTTTTATTATTTTGAATCTGGTAAAAATGATAAAAATAGAATAATTATTTTTACAACAGAAGAAAATCTAAGATTAATGAGTAAATATGGTGACTGGTACGCAGATGGTACGTTCGACGTGTCTCCCACTTTATTTAAGCAAGTGTACTCGATCCATATTAAAATTAATCAGACTGTTCTAGCTTTGCTTTACTCTCTCTTACCAAATAAGAAGCAAACAACTTATAAAAAATTGTTCAAAGTGATTAAAGGTTTAGTTACAAAAATGTCTAATTCGATAAACGTTGACTTCGAAATAGCTTCTATTAATGCAATTAAACAAGTGTTTAATTGTAAAGTAAACGCTTGCTACTTTCACCTCTGTCAACCAGTCTGGAGAAGAATACAAACAACTGGTTTAGTAAAAAGTTGGTTTGATGAAAATTTTAGGCTTAGTTTTAGACGTCTTCAAGCCTTAGATTTTATTCAAGAAACTGATATTAAAAAGGCTTTAGATATTATTAGAAAAAATTATCCCAGTGCTTTTTAATCAATTTTAAATTATTTTGAAAATAATTATAAAGGAAGTAAAGGAAAAAGTCCTAGATCCCATCCTAATCTATGGAATTTGTTTGTAAGAGTAAAAAATGACATGGCCTTAACCAATAATGATGTAGAAAGTTGGCATTCTAGACTAAAATATGATGCTAGACAGAATCTCACAGTTGCCAAAGTAGTCGAATTATTTAGATTAGAGCAAAGCTTTAAGGAGACAACCTTGATTAACTTATTTAATGGTGAGCAAATAAAGAAAATAAAAAAGCGTCAAATTGAAAAAAATGATAAGGTAAAACCTATTGTCAATTCTTACAACACTGCTTCAATCAAACTACAACTAGAAGGATAAGCAAATTTATTTATTCAAAATTAAATAGATATTAATTATTTTGTATCAATTAATTTTTTCTATGAATTCGATTTCTATCAATTAATTTTTCTTTTTACAGGTAATTCGATTAAAGATTATTTCTATCAAATTAATTCTATGTATTATTTTCTATAATAAAAAATTTTAATTATTGAAGAACAAAATCAAAGTGAATCTGATAAAAATAATTCTTCCAAAGGAACAAAAGTTGAAAATGATGATAGTGAGTATGAAGAAATTTAGAAATTGAAATTTTTTTCTATTTAAAAAATTTGTTTGGTTTTTTTTTAAATTTGTAATTTATTTACCAAAATTGGTTTTTTATTTTTCTTTGTTTATGTTCAATTGTGATTAGCATTTTTCGTTTAAACTATTTTTGTATTAACAACTCAATCAAAGTAATTTTTTTTTCTATTTTAAAACATATTATGTGATATTTTTTTTAAAATAAAATAATTTAAACCGAAAATTTTTGAAAATTAAATTTTTTTAATTGAAAATTAATCAAAATTGTTGCTTTTCATTAATGACACCTTGATGGAACTCAAGGAAAATGGTCATTGTTTATTAATGAAAAAACGATTTATTTCATTAATGAGTCATTAATTGCCTGTAAACTGGGCTGTGTTCTTCATCCACAGCTAACTGCGATTTTTTACACCATTTGTGATTTTCAGCACATACATGATTTCGACCTCTAAACGTATTACAGTCCTTACAGTTTTTTACATTTGTTCCATTTTTTTCCTTTATTAATATTATAACATTTCTCTCTGTAGCATTGAAGATTTCACAATTTATTAACGATTCAATTGGACATTTAGACCTAGTACATGAATTACACATGTTTCAGGATTTATTTTTTTCGCGATTTTGATAAGCAATTTTACAATAATCACAGTAATATGATCGCTAGTAAAATTTTTTCATCGATGTAATGACATTATAATGTGAACCGGTATATGAAATGTAAATATATTTATCTTTTGGTTCTCCAATATATATCCAATTTTCCATCACAATTTATTAGAGTTATTTGATAATCCAACAAATAATTTTCAATCAGTTTAATTTCTTCAATTTCATATGTAGAATCGGTTAGATTTAACGCAGAAGCAACAAATTCTACTTTTGCATTCAATACAAGATTATCGGGTTTACACAATTTAGATCTGTATGGATCTTTAACACTATAAGTTTTACCAATTAGAATAACTCTCAATGCACAACGGTTATCTTGATTAAATACAGTTTTTATACTCGGTTTTTTATAACAAAATTGTTGAAAAGCTGAGATATTAACGTCTTTTTGTCCATCAAATTTTCTTATATAGTTCCTTTCCGAACAAGCTTTGTTATCTTACGACCAGATCCGATTGGTAAATGAGCAATTAAAACTGAAGTTGTCAAATTTTTATTTTCGTTTAATTTAACGCTTTTATAAGATTGCGCTACATGTTCAAAGTTTTCCAAGAGACTTCCAGGTGTGACATAAACGGCAAACTTATTGGTCTTTCTAGATTATCATGGAAAAAAACAATCCTTATTTTGTCATTTTCTCTTATTTTACTTGAGAATTCAGCATGTAATGCTTTAAAGACCTTTTCAATATCACTTTGAGCCTCGGTGAATGTTTTAGAATTAGTCGAAAACGAAATATTATATGTTCTTGTCTTACAATTAAAATTTATATTATAATTATTAAAAGCTAAATAAAAGATGAACAAAACAAATCAAATCACTTTTTTTAATGAGTTGTTTAATTTTTAATATATATTTTTTTTTAATTTAGACTTTACTTGCCAAATATATAAAAAATAAAATTAAAGTCTACCTTATTTTTCTAATAGATATAACCTCAAAAAGAAAGCAAAGATAAAAAAATTAAAAAATATAAAAAATCAAGAAAATATTTTTATGCTCTAATTTTTGGTTTTGGATTTAGCAAAAATTTTTTGGATTTGACTCTGTATTGACTAATTTCAATCCATAGTCAATGCAGCTATCAAGCAAACACATAACTGTGTTTGAGACAATTTATTTTAATTATAAAAAATTCTAATTTCAATTTGAAGTCCAAGTTTAATCAGTTATTTTAGGTAAATGATCTTGTACAGGTTAAATTTTTCGAAATTTTTTTTATTTTAAGATAGAAATTCTAAATTTGGAATTTCAAAATTACTTTTTTGATGAAATTAAATGACTCGTGCAAAGGTCAGTGTTTCTTCAAAAAAAAAATGGACGTTTTTTATACGTCTTAATAAATTTTTTACTGTGTCAAAATTTAAATATACAAATTAAACTATTACAGTTTGAATTTATATGAATATGTTATGTATGGCTTTATTAATGAACACAAATCGATTGAATATTGACAACACCTCGTAAAAAAAACTTTACTTAAACTAAATCTTATCTTAATCTAATCAGTCCATATTTTAAATATTCCGTATTTTAAATTTAAGTAAAACTAGAAAAATTCGTTTCACCTTAATCATTTCCAATTGAATTTTATGTTCAAAAGAACGCCAAAATTTTTATTTGATTTCTCTCTTGAATTATATGATTCCATAATTATTTTTCATTGAAGTAAGAGTAAAAGTCCATTGAACCCAAAAATAGAAAATATTTAATGAATAAGATAAATAGAGAAAATCTGTATGCAAAAAATCAATTAAGAATTAATTAATTTAAAATAAGAAAAATTTTTTTAAAAATATTTAATTCATTTACATTGAATCCCGAATCAAAACAATGATTCTAAATAAAATGCTTTAAAATTCTTTTTATTTATTTGGATAAAAACAGAATAGATAAATGTATACAAATTAATAAATAAATAAGAATGCTTCAAAAAAAGCTTATTTTTTTATTTATCTATTATTTTCTATTTATTTATACTCAATAAATATTAGGAAGAACCCTTCCGAGAGTAGTTTAGTTAGTTTATATGAATATGACCATATGGTCATATTAATCAAATTATAAAAATATTATAAAAAATACTAAAATAGAAAAAAATAAAAATATATAACAATTCAAATAAAAAAATTTAAAAAATTAAACCATTTTAAGATCAAAATTCACTTAAATCCTTAAAGAGAAAATAGCTAAAAAGTATTGAAAGTAACGAAAGTATTTGAAAAAATACTTATACCAGTATTGAGTATTCGACAAATTACCAGAATACTTTTTCTAAGAATGCTTCTCGAGAAGCTAAAAATATTATAAAAAGAAATCAAAAGGAAAGCATAGTTTTATAAGCATCCCTGATGTAGATAGTAAAAATAAAACTTTTTTAACAAAAATTTCAAAGACTTGAGTCTTAAAGACTTAATTACATTTTGGTGAACTTTGTGTTCGCTGCATCGATATTAAAATTAGTATATTTTTTGAAATTTTTCATAATTAATTTTCATGAAAATTTTTAAAGTTGACTAGTCGAATAGAAAAAAAATTAAAGAAATTTAATTTTTATTTGTAGCTCCGCTCTCTCATTTTAGATATAATTAAATTAGTCATGTTAATAAAAATTCTATCCTAATCAATTATTTAATCATTAATGATTATTAACCTCTGAATGTAAAAGCAGACTTTAAAAAAATGTTTGGCTTGATTCTTTTTAAAATAACATTAGAAAATCAGAAAAAAATGGCTGTTAGAAAAATAAATATATTTTTATGACATTTTATTCGTTTCAAATAATTTTTTTTTCCGAAATTAATTGGAAAAAAAAATAAACTAATGTGATTAAATCCCTATTTTTTTTCATTTTTCAATTAAAATTCAACTTTATTTAATTAAAAACAATTTAATTAATTAGTGGTATTTAATTAAATAAAATTTTCCTATATAAATTCAAAGAGAGTGTCGAAGCCCCTTCAATAATCAAGATTTATAATTTGACCAAGAGATAAAGAAACGCAAAAACAAATTCGTCTAGACTTACAATTAGACAAAAAACTGAATGGTCAAAATAAATAACTACCAGAAGATGAAAATGAAGCTTTTGTTGGTAACTATGAATATGAATCAATCGAAACTACAGCAATTCGTTTTTTTATAAGTTGCTAAAGAATGCTTTAAAAACTGATTTTATTTTGTCTGACGCTATATATATGTTAACTTTTGCTGGTTTTCCTATAATAATAGGTGGAAATACTGACCGAGCAAAATGTTTTCATCCTTTTGGTATAGCTTTATGTAGCTGTCAGAATTCTGATGATTATTCTTTCTTTTTTAGATCAATTGAAATGGCCTTTAAAAAGTATACAATGGATAAATCCAACCAAAAATATTAATAGTAGATTGTGATGGTAAAATTATAAATGGTTTCAAAGAAGTAGTTCGATTAGAAAAGAGAGTTACATGTTGGGCACATGTTCGTAGAAATATTGCTTATGATCTGAAAATTTTTGACGATAAAATCAAATCAGATATTTTTTAAGACAAGAATTGTTTCGAGAAGAGTTTTTTACTCAAGCGTGCGAATTGTTTAAAAAAAAAATGTATTAACAAGAATTCAAATGTTGAGTTTTTTTAAAAATATTTAAAAAAAATTATTTTTCAAGATACAAGATGGTCAGAGGGGTATTGTAAGGGTTTATCCAGCTCAAAAAATGCATTGGAATCAACTCATGCTAAAATAAAAGACTTCATTGGACTTTGTTTGTTAGAATTATTAAATACGTTTTTGATAGCAAATACGATCTGAAAGAATTTTAGCAGTCAATCGCAAGATTGGTCAAGTTTTGATGAAAGATCTCAAAAATAAAAAAATTGTAAGAGTGATTAAAGACGATTGGAAACTTAATACCTGTACCTGCTGGGACTTAAAAACTATTTTAGTTGTTATACCATTCCCAGTTTTATTTTTTTTTATTTTTTTAAAAATTGATGAATTTCAATGATATTGGCATGGATATTCCGCTAAACAATAAATTAAGAAAAGGAGCGAAGAAAAAGATAAGTTCAGCATTAGAAACACAACCACCAGATTCGATCCAAGAACCAAAAATATTAGTATACAATCAGATTAAGGTTCAGAGACAGAAATAATTACGTTCTTCTTGCGACGCGGTCATGAAGAAAAAAAAAGATTTTTATTGACCAAATGGATGCACCAAGAAAAAAATTAATAGTTAATATTTTTTTTTTAAATATTTGAATTTTTATAGTTATAATTGGTAGGTTGCCTGAAAAATGCACATACCCCCCTAAAATTGAAAATGCGTTTAAAATTCATAAAACTTGTAAATTATTTAATTTCGGAGCTAAAAAATCATTTTTTTTTTACTTAATTTCTTACAAAAACCAAATTCTCACATTTTTTCAGTAAAATTAATCAAAAAAAGTGAGTGTGTGCCTTTTTCGCCATATTTCTAGTTTCTATCGAATTTGTAAGAGTTTTATGAAAATATATCCGAAAAGATTTCACTCTTGATTTAGAGAAAATTAAATTCTCTATCTTTTGAGCTAATAAAATGTGGTGTGTGCTGGGCATTTTAACGAAATAAGGAGGTATGTGAATGATAAGAAACATGTTTTGTGAAATTTTTATCTTTAATAAAAAGATTCCGACATGT